>VDFB02373365.1:79768623-79802379 GCA_007258455.2 Sequoia sempervirens
TGGAACGTCCCACTGTTTTCTGCTGCTCCAACCATTTCCTTCTATAAAAGGAGAGTAGAAGTAGGTGGCATGGAATCAGCAAAACTTTAGCCGCCGTAACTGTTTCCTTTCTATAACGATATATAATATCCATGATCGCTGAAATTCCGAGCATAAAACAGCAGAGGAGAGAAAGTTCCAATCGTATTCGAAGAAGCGATGAATTGTCTAGTGTTAAACGTTGCAGTAGCCCTTGTTTTAGTAACGAGTGGCCATCAGATTGTGTTTGGAGGTGAACAGAAAACAAGTTTGGCCCAGCAAGCGTACGATGCGGCCCAAGCAGTGGTCACTGAAAGCAAGACAGTGTTAGATTTCGTTAGAAATCTAAGCATGAATCCCACGACGAAGGCTTTCGAGACGTGCGTGGGAAATTTCGATGTTGTAAACAACCGGGCGTCTCAGGCAGCAGAGTATTTGCGGGATTTATCTGGAAACATGTACAAAGCTTCTATTGCCTCGGGATATCTTATTAATGCTCAATGGAATGCAAAGCAGTGTGTGAAAGAATTGAACGACATCCCAGAGGGAAAAAACCTCATCCCACTTATCCAATCTCAGTTTGACTCCCTTGCTAAAACTATCGACAACGCTATAAATCTTGCAAACCAGCTTGTAAACCAGCGTGGTACTTAGTGAGTATTATGGAATAAGCTTTCATTTGCTTTCTTAGCTGACATGGGAACGACTGGAATAGATGGGATTACTTCCATCTTTTAATCAATAAAGTATTAATATTTTTATAAATCATTGTTTTTAATGGATTTTTGTGTGCAATTTTGGTTGATGTTTTTCAACAATAGTTTGGTTTCAATTATTTTTGTTATTTTATTTTTTTTTATAAGATGCAATGCACCTATATTATTAGGGGTAAACATTTTTTTATTGGAGCTATGAACCCGAGTACAAGAAACCACAAGTTGAACCCTAGTGGTTGTCACCACAACCAAGCCGACTTGACCCACTTAGAACCAGCTCTTATTGGATTGTTTCAATTAATTGTTATTGTTATTATTTTATATAAAGTTTGGTCTAGTATTTTTTAGTATGGTAAAAGGTTGAGATTTTTGCTTAGAGGCTTGAATAAGACTTTTTTTCTTTGGAGGGAAAGTAATGCTAATCTCAAGACTAAGAGTAATTAGGTACACACAAGGATTCTTCTAAAATTTTTGAATGTTGCGAAGAAGAATGGATTATAAAATTGAAATGTCAAAAATGACTTCAATAATTATTATAGAGATTGAATCAAAAGAAGAATCTTCAAGATGGAAAGTATAAAACTGTTACGATCCTTTCTTTTCATTTATGATTCAAATAATACAATGAACCAGTGTATCTATTAGTTAATTGTTAGTTAATTATGGAATTGATATATTTTTTTGTAGTGATGTCCCATCTCATAATAAAAGATATATGAGATGTACTTCAAATATTACAATTTTGAGATACATGTGATTAATTTTTATTATAGTAATGTGTTTTAAATTAATATTCTTTAAAAATTGTCCATATATCAATTATATTGAATTATTAAGAATTTAATAATAATACTTATATTATTACTTTAAAAAATTTAACATATAAAAAAAACTATCAAATTATGTCAATTATAATAACCTATTAATAATTGAAAAGGAATGTAAATAGATGGGTTGTGGCATTGTTCATGTGTAATTATTTTAATTTTTTTCTTGTAGGAATAGTTTAAATTGTTTTTAGTTTTCTAGACATATACATATAATATTAAATTTTGATTTAGATAATTTATTTCCCTAATTTTTTAACAAGTATATATATTATGACTAATTATCTAGTGGGATTAAACTATAAACTAAAATCCCTAACATGATCCTTTAAATGTGTAGTGAATTATGCCTAGATTAGTCACATATAATTTTATTTAAAAATAAATAAAAATTATTGAAATTAGTAATATATTTGCATTCATGTTTATGTGACTTTGTGTTTACAAAATAATAAATAGAAAATAGGTTTAACATTTAAAAAATATTGTAAAATTATTGATTTTTAATTTCATTAAAAAATATTCAAAATGTAGTTGTCATTTAGATTGTCAAAGTCAACTTTAGTAATGGATTATACCATGACCTTGTATTTGTAGGCTGAAGGATTTGAATTAAGTTTAAAATCATATGCAAAGGGAAAAACCACAAGTTTTAATCATATAATTTACCTCTATATTGGACAAAGTGACTAGAACCTATTTCTTATTCATATGGCTTATCACACTACCAAATAGGGTAAAAGCATATACATTAGTGGATCTTCTAATATCAACATCACACATTTATTCTATCCAATTAGTGTTTCTCTCATGTACAATGAAAAAAAAGGAATGCTCTACGTCCCCCCAAAAATATCTGAACACTCTTTCAACATCCTAGTGAAGCCTTCTAAGATTAGACATATTTGCTAAGAACTCTTACTACTTAGATTATGTCTAGTCTAGTATAGAAAATATCATACAGTAATCTTCCAAATGCACTCTAGTTAGGAACTTTGATGATATCTTCCATCTTTGAAGTAGACATAGGATAATGTGCCATAGATAAATTTCTCAAATTTTAGCCCCTACTCACATGTAATTTCAACTCCTAGTTCTTTCTAGCCTTAGGGAGCTTAAAAAATGTACATTTTTTCCTCTTCTAATTTAAAATTTTGCACTCAAATTATTTTCAAACAAATCTAAAATGTGTTATTTGTAGAAGACAATATTTTGTAAAAAGTGGAAATTTTCAAAGTGTAATAACTTTTGCACTATAGCTCATATTCGAGTTCCATTTTTTGCAAAATTGAATCTTTTTCCGCAATGAATCCAAAGAGAATAATTCACACTCATTCTATTAAGTTCTCATTTATGCCTCTTTAGGGTGATTTACAAGCACTCTTATGAAGTACTAAATTGTGGGGGGCTCAAAATAATCAATGGGGCTGTTGTGTGGTCTATTTTGACACATCCTCAAGAAATTATTTTGTGTGTTAGGTTTTTCATTTCAATCTTGCACACATTTATAAGTTCTTCATTTCAAAGTGTAATAAATTTTGTACTGTAGCTCATATTCAAGTTCCATTTTTTCAAAAGTGCATCATTTTTTGCCACAAATCCAAAGAGCATAATATCACACTCATTCTATAAAGTGCCTGATTATGCCTCTTATGGGAAATTTACAAGCACTTCTATAAAGGGCTAAATTGCTAGGGGGAGTCAAAATAATCAATGATAATATTGTGTGTGGTCTATTTTCACACATCCTCTAGAAGTTCTTTTGTTTGTTAGGTTTTTCCTTTTAATCTTGTACCTATTTCTAAGTTCTTTATTTCTATAGTTGTACAAGAAACTATCTAAGTCTAGTAGCATGGATTTTAATGTTACTATAGTACCCCTAACACCTTTCAATTATCATGATTGGAAGATGAAAGTATTTCTTGTGCTTAAGAACAAAATTTTATATAGGGTAACCATGGGAACACAAAAATATCCTACATTAGCTAAAGAAAAAGAATATTTTTTTCTATCTATCATCAAGAATTTGGATTCCTATGGTTGAATTTGTCTCTTGATATGCTTTTCCATGTTGTGAACTTTAAAACACCCAACCAAGTTTGGGAAGATCTAGAAAAACTATTTGAGAAAGTTGATGGACTTAGAACCCGTGAGTTGGGAAATCAAATTTTATGTTTTAGTCCTAGGAGTTTTACAACATTACAAGGATTTTTACTAAGTTTAAATCCTTTATGTAGAAATTAAAAGATTGTGGAATTGACAAGAAAGAAAAATCAATTAATCCTTTAAGTACTTTCCAAGCTAGCTCCAAAATTTGTTGTGTTTGTATCAAGTTTCTACTCCACTAAAAGGTCTCTTGGAGCCTCATGGTCTATTCCTACACTTGATAACTTTCTTGCTTATGTAAAAAGGGAGAAATAAAAGTTAATTCAAATAGGTAGTTGGAAATTTACAAAGCCTCAAGCCCTACATGTAAGGAATGAAACACATTAAAATTCAAAGGGGAGAAGAAGAACACCAAAAGGGATAAGTAATTTAAGAAATAAGGAAAATTTGACAACCCCAAAGATTCTTGTCAAAGTATGAAGAAAGTTAAATGTGTCTTTTTTTAAAAAAATAGACATAATGAACATCAATGTATAAGGAAAAAATTGAGTCTCTACAAAAAATTCTCAAAAATAATAATATAGGGCTATTTGATTGTATCAAGGAATTTTCATGAACTCAAGAAAATACTAAGGACAAAGAGAAATCAAAGGGAAAAACCTTAGTTTCAACAACATTTTTATCTCCATCATGGATTATAGACTTTGGTTCTTCACACCCTATGGGTTCTTCATAGGTTATCTTTTCATATTTAGAGCCATCAAGTATTTCCACAATCACCTTAGGTGATGATACTCTAGTATTGGTAAAGGGGAGAAGGTCTATTGAGGTTGAAGGATGAACATTTGCAAAATGTTCTAAGTGCACCTTCAGTATCAACTAATCTCCTTTCATTTTATCAAATAACTCATTTACAAAAGGGAATGAGAGTAAACTTATCTCTAAATTAAGTTGAGATAAGAGAATTACAAAGAAAAAAATTGGTAGCAATAGGGGAAGAAAAATAACAATCTAGATTGTATACCTTCTCTAATTTTTTACCACATATTTCACCAAAATAACTACTAACTCATTCAAATGAAATTAGCAAACAATGGCATGAGAAATTTGACCATCTTAACTATAGCTAGAGAAAATATGTTGATAGAATATGGTCAAGGGATTACCTAAGTTTAATTTTTCAAAATTTACTTGTGAAGGTTGTGCACTTTCAGAGCATCCAGGAGAAAAAATTGACAAATAAAAATCATGGAGGGAAACACAAGTTTTTGAGCTTGTACATAGTGATGTTTTAGGGGATTTTCTCCATCAATATTTTACAAATGCTAGATATGTTCTCACCTTCATTGATGATTTCTCACATTTTACATGGGTCTAATTAGGAAAAAATCAGAAGTGTTTGAGTCTTTTCAATATTTTAAAGCTCTAGCTTAAAAACAATAAGAGAAAGTCATCAAGGTTCTTCAAACAAACAATGGGAGAGAGTATGTTAATAATCATTTTGAGTAGTTTTTAATATTAGAGGGGATAGGTTTGTAGCACATAGTTCCTTATACCACATGAAAAAATGGCATTACAGAACAAAAAAAAGACCTTTAAAAGAGATGGGTGATTTATGAATTACTCTAAGGGTCTCACACAATCATACTAGGCAGAAGCATTCAATTGTATTTGTTATATTCAAAATAAAATTCCACATAAAACCTTGAAGGGTAGATCACTCCCTTTGATGCTTGGAAAGCATGAAAATCATCAATTGATCATTTTAGATTTTTTGGCTCTCATGCCATGACACATATTCCAAAAGAGAAACATAAGGCTATGGATCCAAAATACAAACCTTGTACATCTTTTTTGGATATCCAGATGGTGTAAAATGAAATCACCTACTCCACCCTACCATACATGAGTTTTTTATTGAGAGAAGTGATAAGTTTCAAGAAAAAACTCCTGAAACTATACTTGAAACTTCTCAACATATTGTGGACTCACCAGATCCTGATTATAGTACTGATGATAGAGATCATTCTCACAAAATTCCTAGCATATTGTATTCTTTGCATTCTCATAGTGATGATAATGATGAGCGTTCATCTTCATCTAGTTCATCGATTGCATCAGAAGTTGATATTTCCACACTAGAGTCACCCACATCTTACACTGTGCACATGGTATATACAAGGGTACAAGATATAGCAAATGAAAAAAAAAATTCAAGAAGATTTTCAATGGGATACACAAGCCTTATTTTCTTTAGTTTCTAATCCACAAAATTTAGAGAGGCATCAGGCATACTAAAATGGGATATTTTTATGGATGAGGAATATGATTCCTTGATTACATATCACACTTGGGATTTGACTTCAGTTCCTAAGGGAAGGAAGATTTTTTAGTGTAGGTGGATATATCTAACTAAAATTACAATAGATGGGTTATTAGATAAGTACAAATCATAGTTGGTTGCCAAAGTTTTTTTACAAGTTGTAGGCATTGACTATACAAAAACCTTTGCACCAACTGCTAAGATGACTTCCATTTGAATCACACTTTCTATAGCCAAAACACTAAGTACATGGATGAGATTTACATTATATGGATGTGAAGAGTGAATTCCTTCACATAGACCTTGGGGAAGAAATATACATGGAACAACCACCAGGGTTTGTTAAGTATTCATCCTTAGTTTGTAGACATGAAGTCTCTTCGTGGCCTCAAACAAGATCCTAGAGCTTGGTATTCCAAGATGGATTCCTACCTCCTATCTTTAGGTTTTACTAGATGCCATTTAGATCGTAAAGTGTATCTATTGCAACATGATGATTCAATTTTGATAATAGTTCTATATGTTGATGATCTTTAGAATGTTGAGAGTGCTTCATATACCATTGCAGTAGTGCAAAAATCACTTCAGGATAGATTTTTCATTATAGACTTGGGTTTATTTCACTACTTGGACCTTGACATTAAGATTTCATAGTTAGCTTCAAGGATTACTCTTGCACAACCAAATTATACTCTTGATCTACTTGCATAGTTTCACATGACTACTTGCAAACCATCTTCACCTACCTTTCTATTAGGAGTCAAGCTTGATACTTCCTGTACTACAACATTGGTTAAGACTACATTATATCAACAACTTGTTGGTAGCCTTATACACTTGACTCATACTTGGCTAGAAATTTTCTCTGTAGTAGGCATGGTTTCGAGATTCATACAGGAACCTCATTAGTTGCATTGAAAAGAAAATAAGAGGATCCTTCATTACCTTCATGGTACTCTTGGGTTTGTGATTCATTATAGAGTTGGTTCATCACTTGACTTGGTTGGTTTCATAGATTCAGATTGGTTTGGTGATACTAAGCATCACAATTCCACTTCAGGTTTCAATTTTTTACTTGGTTCAGGTCCTATTAGTTGGTATAGCAAGAAGTAAAATTTTATTGCTCTATCATCCATAAAGGTAGAGTTCAAGGGGGTTGATAAATCAACGGCTTAGACTATATGGCTTCAGGGAATTATTTATTTGGTATTTATTTTAGGAAGCCTACAATCATCTATTGTGACAACTAGAGTACCATTCAGATATGCAAGAATATGATTCATTATTAGTGAACCAAAAACATAGATATTTGTATGCATTATATTCTAGAGTTACCTCATGGAAAAATCATCAACTTAGTCTTTTTGTAGTCTTCAAAGAAATTTTTTGACATCTTCACCAAAACCTTCACTGGGAGCAATTTCATTCATCTACAACCTCTTCTTGATGTGCAATCTACATCAACAACATCATCATCCTTTCCAGGGGTTTCTAGTCTTCTCCTCATCCTCTCTATTTTTTGAGGATAGTTTTTCCCCACTAGGTTTTTATCTTACTCTAATTTTTAGAAAAATTGCATTTTATGTGAGTACCTCATCAGGCTTCATGGCCAAGACTCATTTCTTTTGCATTGTACATGGGTAGATCATTAGGCTAGTAGTTGGGACCCATTTCATCCATGCCCACACTATCTATGATTAAGGGGGGGTGTTAGTGTATATATTTTATCCATACACTTAGGATTACTTAAGCCTACTTAGTTGTCAATTTACATGTGACACTCGTTCATGTGATGTGTCACATTTTTTAGGAGTTTCATAGAGGTGTCACCTTAGTTTTGACACATCATACTAATTTAGTGGAAGGTAACTCTCTAGCACTCAACTTGTGAGGATTCCTATCCTCATTTTGTGGATGCTAGTTTCCTATCTCCTCCTATTTATGTATGCCCCATTTTCCTAATATAGTAGGTTGACTTTTTGTAATCATTGTTCAATTGTGCTTATTTGTAATCTCCCAAATTTATTATATTTTACACTCTATTCAAGTCATATAATTTTTTTCTCTCTATCTATTATTATCTCCATCCCAAGAATATGTTTAACTACACTAAGATATTTTATTTCAAAATTTGTAGAGAAATGAGATATTAATTCTAAAATCAAACCTTTCCCTTGGCCATTAAATAAGAAATCATCATTGTATAAATAAATAACTAGGAAATGATCACCATTATATTTAAAACAATCATAGTGATTATATTTATAATGGTCAAATATGATAATCAAAACATATGTATCAAATCTATGGTACCACATCCTAGGACTTTATTTCAAGCCATACAAATATTTATCCAAATTACTAACCAATTTACTTTTACCTTTAACTATGTAGTTCTCTAGTTATTCCATATAAATATCCTCCTTCATGTCACCATGAAGGAATACCATTTTCACATCCTTTTTCTTGAAATATAAGTCATAATATAGAGGAATATAAAATAAGAATATAATGGATGTCATTTTTACTTGTACAAGAGATTTAAATTCTCACCCTAATCAACCACCTCAACTTGAGAGTAACCTTTCACAATGAACCATACTTTATATTTCTTAATTTACTTCCCTCTATACCAATATTCTTTTAGAACACCCGGGTGCTTCCACAATAGTGGTTTACACTTTCTGGGAGATCCTAATTTTTGCTAAAATTACATATTTCTAGAAAATATAATGATTTAAGCCTTGAAAATTTCAATTTAAAGGATTCCAATTAAAAAGGGTTTGATCAAAACACCTTAGACTAAGCCCCCTTGGATAGAACCTCGCTAGTTTTAAACCATACCTATAATAGAGTATCCTTTATAGTTATCAAAATGTTGATAAAAAACTACTTTTGATTTACCTTTTGGGAGATCAAATGAACTCATTTAAATTTATTTTTTGTAAGTATGTAGTCCTTATTATAAGCTTCCAAAAAATTATAATTTTAATTAAATTTAATTTGATTATTATATTTATTTTTTATTTCTTGTGAATGTAGGTTTTTCATCGAAAATCAAGCTCTTTGTTCTGCACAAGTGGAAAAATAGAAGATTATCAAAAATAAATTTTCAAAAATATGAGTGCACCAAATATTGAAGTCCTTGATCCAACAAAAAAAGAAATTGAATTTTGATACATACAAAAAAGGTTACGTGTTATATAGTCACACTATGTCTAAATTATAATTGGTTTGACTTCGAAACTTGATTAAAAAAAAATATTCAATTAAAAACTATCTAACCAAGTGGAAGCACCAGATATCAGAGTTACAAATCTAAATTCAAAAGAATTAGAATTTTATCCTTCATGGAAAAAAAGTTATGCATTATACAGTGAGCATCACTTTTTAAAAATGTTGTTTTCTAAAAAAAAATTGTTTTCGAGGGAGATGGAAAAAGAAGTGCAATCTAGTTCCAAAAAAATTGAAAAAAACATATTTAGAATCTACAGATAAAATTTCATGAAACTCTAGTTTGCATCATCTTCAAATTCCTCACAGTTTAGCCCCTATAGGTGCCCGAAAGTGAAGATTTAGTTGGAAAATATCATTTCAGTGTCCAGTTTGGCCCAAAATTGTAAACCACTATTGTGGGATCACCGACCCATTTGTAAACAATAGATTTATGTCCCTAAGACATTGATAATAGGTTCCATGTATAGTTTTTAAAAGTGTTGTCATTTCTCCATCCACAAATATCTTCTAAGACTCTATTTTATTCATACCTAATGTTTCTTGTATAGATTTTGGTGCATCAATGCTAGTATTCAAAGAAAAAATACATCTCCAATTACAAGGTTAATACCTTTGAAGTGGTCACTATGTCTTTTAGACCTTTGATTAAAATTAGGTGGACTTTCTTGCTCCTCTTATAAAGATTCAAAGATCGATGAAATGGGCCTTGGTTCAAATTGATCAAGAATATAAGAGATATAAATAACATATTTCCTTTCTATTTGTTAAGGTTGCTAGAAAAAATAAGCCTTAGTTTTTGTAAAAATCACACTTCTACTATATAGTAACTTTTGTTTAACAAGATCCAAAATATTACATAATTTC
Source organism: Sequoia sempervirens (assembly GCA_007258455.2). Taxonomy (NCBI): domain Eukaryota; kingdom Viridiplantae; phylum Streptophyta; class Pinopsida; order Cupressales; family Cupressaceae; genus Sequoia; species Sequoia sempervirens. The sequence continues at coordinate 79,778,715 of VDFB02373365.1, forward strand.
AAACCATAATGGATAAATATATATTTAAAATGAAATATTTTTTTGCTCCTCCCTTGGAACATGTACATATGCCTCACAACCAAAAAAATATAAAATTCATCAATGAAGGGTTGTGACCTAACCATTTCTCTATGGTCATTTTATCAACAAGAGCTAATGTAGGTGATATGTTAATTAGGTCTAGTAAGTACCTACTTCAACTTTTTCCCAAAACCTTCATTCTAAGACAGCTTACCTAAGCATACTTCTATCCTTTTCTATTATAAAGAATACCAAGTTTTCACTCATCTCTCAATTGTAATGAAATTATTTTGAGAAAAAAGAAAAACATTTTTACTAAAAATTCCTATTTGTGGGTTTTATCTAAATAATATTTATAAACTCATTCCAATTAAAAATTGATTACAATTTCCATATCAATATTCTTTAACCCATAATTTAAATAATACTTTATTGACACTATAATTACACAAAAAAATTATGAATAAAGATATTAATAAAATTATTTTAAAAATAATTTAACAATTTTCATATATCCTTTTGATAATAAAAACTTCATTTGAACCACTTATGCAATGGTAATATCAATAAAATGGTATACAAATCTATTCACATAGTTTTATAATCTTTTAAACATAATCATAAGTATAATTTGTCATTTTTATCCAATAGCTAGTGTAGAGGGGAGGGTCGAAATGTGTAGAAATATGGGGGACCAAAAAGTGTGATCACCACTTTTATGAGGATATTATGTTAGTGCATTATAATGTGCTCATGTTATTTTTGCGATAAAAATGTAGAATACATGTAGAGGCTGAACTCATTTGAACTCAACATCTCAATATTTCATATTATACCACAAGAAAAGGAAACCATGCATGCATTTTGGATTCAATCAAGTTATTGCTCAAATTCTCCAATGATATTTGTGAGATCTAGGCAGGCTTTGTTAGTTTTAGTAAAAAATTCAATAAAATAGTAAGAGATTTTTTGTTAGTTCAATTTTGTTTAATTTTTAGGAACTCAAAATACCACACCAATTCATGAGAACCCTAACTCATAAATTCAAAAAATTCCTCATGATGAATAATTGCATAAAAATCTTCCAACAATACCTAGATATCATTCCAAGATGCAATAAAATATACTAAATATATATATATATATATAATAATAAGAAATAAATTCAATCTTTAATTGAGAAGTTCTGAAATATGAGTGGAACAACTATTGAACACACAAAAATGTTGAGATGGGGGTGGTGAATCAGAATAGATACATAAACTTAAAACAATTATATTTGTAGATTAAACATCAATTCACATTAACTGAAAGAAGAGTAGAAATGAAAACATGCACCACAAAAGGACACCAAGATTTTTACCTAGAAAACACAGTGAGGGAAAAACCACAATGAGAGTTAACTCACAATATATGAAGCTCACTTCTTACAAAATTTACTTGAACTTTTTCAGGATTATCCCCTTTCTTCTTCTCATCATTTCTTGAATTCTCAGGAGGAGGAATATTATGTCCTTTACTAGAATTAGTGTTCCCTAGAGTAGGGACACACTTCACTTTGATCTCCTACACCATTATTCTCCAGAGGAGTGGTCTCCTCAGTCTACATATCATTTTTTTCTTCCTCATCACCAACTATCATATTACCTTAAAAAATTGATAGATCTATTTCTTGAGTAGACACATCTGGTTTATCCTACAGGATAGTATTATCTAGAGGAACTTGTTTCTCAACAGTCGCCTCAGTCTTCTTCATTTATTCAAGAATCCTAGCTCTCTTTTATTCTTTGTCTTTCAACATCCTTTCTATCTATTCTTTATCTTTCCACATTAGAGTATTTATCCTTTGTTTGGTTCTAAACACTTGTGCCTGATATTGAGATAATTTATCCCTTTCTTCATGAGAAATAGATAAACTGATCTTCTCTAATTCTTGTCACCTCATTTTATCTTTTTCTACTTCATCTTCATTCCTCTGGTTATTGAGTGTATCTAAAATGCTTTCTAGAAGTTGATCAATGATCTCCTTTAGAGCCATACTAAAGTTGTTCATATACATAACTATAGCCTTTTCAATTGTGGCCTTTTTAACAAGAGGCATCTCATCATAAAGATCAATACTCTATTTTAGTGCATCATGCTATGTAGTTGCATTAATAGTAGCCTCAAGTTGTATAGGCTCATGTTCAGGTGTTTGTAGGGGAGCTTTCTTTGTTTGTTTACTTTTTTTGTTTCTTTTTCATTATATGTTTCTTCTTCTTCTCCTTGTCTTGTTTTCTTCTCTCTTTTTTTCAATACAAAAGATTGAACATTTCTTCTTCATCATCATCCACATTCACCAAATGAATCTTCTCCCTTTTTTCCATTTCCTTAGATCTTTGTTTCTTCCTCTCTACAATCTTTATTTGCACCTATGCTTTAGTATTGTCTTTTCTTCTACTATGAGATTTTAGAAAAAGGTGTAGAAGTAACAATGGTAGAGGTAGACCTACTTGCCCTTCTTGATCCTTGTGGACTTTGTGGAGTGGTAAATGTAGACACATGAAATTAGCATTGTGCACTCAATTCATTCATTTAATCATCAATAAATCAAATTCACATTCATCCATTCATCAAAATCAAATTCATTAAATTCGCCTAAGGTTATCCATTTAAATTAAATAAATTAACATTTAATTTAAGTCTCACATCCCTTAATTAAATAAACAAACTTTATTTAATTAAATCTAAATTCATATTCCATCCCTTTTGATTTAAATAAAACCAAAGTTTAAGTCAAATGGGTCATCTAACATCATCAATCTAATCTGATTAATCTAATCTAATCTCCATCACATCCTCTAGCTTTTCCCACTTGCACCAATACATTTTAATTCATTTATTAAAATCATCATTTTCCCTCAACAAGGCATCTTTGAGAATATTCCTCAAGTTTGAATTTGAAAACAAGTTGACTTGTCCCTTCCAACATGGCAATAACTTCCCTCTTACATGTCCCCCACTTGGCATTAAAGTCACTTTTTCTCCCTCCAACAAGCCAAATTTGAATTTGAAAAAGGCCAACCAATCATTTATTGGCACATTGACCAAAACTTGCACATTCCTCAACCATTCACAAGGTGACAAGTGGCTCCATCTCATTGGCTAAAACTTTATCCCACATTGCTCTCTTTTGAGCACTCTTTCATTGAGAGTCTATAAGTAGAAGCCTCATTCTTCAACAATCATCCACAACCTTCATGCAAAGTTACTCTCTTCAATTGAGAGCTAATTTTTCCATTTCACTCCATCTTCAAGGCATCTATCATTGAGTTTAGCAAGGATTGGGAAAGGGTCACTTTGCACAAGTGACACCAATCCACTATGGAATAGGTGTGCATCATGTCTCTTTCATGCTTCTAAGTAGTTTCATTTTTTCCATTGTTTGAGAGGCATCATGCATTATTTCATAGGAGTATTTAGCAAATTTGTATGCACTAACCTTTGTCATGAAGCTTAATAGGTATGCAAATTTGAGAGATGCTCATATTGTGGCACATCCACAAGACCCTTAGGAGTGCCAAACATCTTTTCCAACTTTGATTTCATCTTCTCCACCTTTTCCTCTACATCCTTCTTGATCATTTTTTTTATCTCATCATACATGGCAAACCTTTTAACAAAGAGATCATTAGGTTTGCTGAGTAAAATGTCAGCATATGCAATCTAGTCAAGTCTGGAGACCTCATAAGACAACTTTTTTATCCATAAAGTTCTTGGTTCAACTAGCTATATATAACAATTGTCCTTATCTACCATAAAAGTAATGACATCCTTGTATCTTTCTACAACTTGCGAGAGTATCCTATACCTCATTTGCATTTCATTTTGGAAGGTCTTAAAGAATCCCCAAAACCTTATGTCAATTTGTTTGATATTTGGAATCATATGCATGTACTCCCTAATTTGATGTGCAATAGGAATATCCCTTCTCCATACCACATTCTTCAAACCAAGCAATTCCTTCATGAAATAGAACATAAGAAAAATAATCATAGAGCCATACTGAAAGTTGTAGCGTGACTCCTTAATTCTATGCAAATTTTCCAACAATTGTTATTCTAAAAGTTCATATAGATCATGATCGTAAAACAAATGCAATACCATCTTTACTCAAACACGTGGCATAAAAAAAATATCATAAATCAACAAAAACAACTATAATATTTTACTAAATGAAAATAAAACTAACCTATAAAAAAAGCAAATCACAATAACAACAAATCAAAGACATCTCCAAACTACCAGTGACACATTTTAACTTCTCTATGGGAGGATCTTAGACAAGATTTTAGCGCAACTCCTTTTCTATAAATTGAAACGTCCCACTATTTTCTGCTGCTCCAACCATTTTGTTCTATAAAAGCAGAGGAAACGTTGGTGGCATCGAATCAACAAAACTTTATCCACCGTAACTGTTTGCTATCTATAACGATATATAACATCCATGGTCGCTGAAATTCCCACCATAAACAGCAGAGGAGAGAAAGTTCCGATTGTATTCGAAGAAGCGATGAATTGTCTAGTGTTAAACGTTGCAGTAGCCCTTGTTTTAGTAACGAGTGGCCATCAGATTGTGTTTGCAGGTGCACAGGAAACAAGTTTGGCCCAGCAAGCGTACGATGCGGCCAAAGCACTGTTGAATGAAAGCAAGGAAGTGCTAAATTTCGTTAGAAATCAAAGCCTGAATCCCACGAGGAAGGCTTTCGAGAGGTGCGTGGGAAATTTCGATAATGTAAGCTTCCGGGCATCTCAGGCAGCAGAGTATTTGCAGGATTTATCTGGAAACGAGTACAAAGTTCTTTTTGCCGAGGGGTATCTAGTTAATGCTCAATGGAATGGAAAGCAGTGTGTTAAGGAATTGAGAGAAATCCCAGAGGGAAAAGACCTTATCCCACTAATCTCATCAAAGTCTGACTCTCTTGCTACAAGTATCGACAACGCTATAAATCTTACAAATCAGTTTCTGCGGCAGGGTCGTGCTTAGATAGTGAATAATATGGTATAAGCTGTCATTTGCTTTCTTAACTGACTTGGGCATGACTGGAATAATTTTAGTACTTTGTGTTATGTTGATATATCATTGTTCTAAACAATAATTTGTTTTTGATTAATTGTTCTTTTGGAAAGTATGGTAGAGTATTTTTATATATATTAAATGTGATATTGTTATCAAGATTCAATCGTTTTGTTTTTGGATTCAATCTCATTGACCCATGTTTCATGAGTAGAAGTTTACAAGAATCTATCTTTCAAGATAATGAATGGTCCATATTGAGAAAATACCTCCTACTTCATATAGTAAATGTGTTTTGTTTTATTTAAGTTATGATAAAACGTCTATTATTTTATTTATACATTTGTTATATGCTTTAAATATATGTATTATTGAAGTGGAATTTTTATAATCTTTGAATTCAACTAAATTATGGTGTTTTAGTATGAAAAGGCTTGATTTTTTTGCTTAGAGTTTTCTTTTGGAGGGGGAGATTTTGTGTATCTCAAGAGTTAATATTAATGAGGTCGATGGAAGAATTCTTACAAAAGTTTGAAAAATGTGAAAAAGAATGGATTAGAAAATTGAAATGTGGAAAATGATTCAAAATTTATTATAGAGATTGGATCAAAAGAAGAGACTTCAAGATGGAAATTAGAAATTATTTTAATCAAGTTAGAAAAATTAACTCTTTTCATTTATGATTCAAATAATACAATGAACTAGTGTATCTATTAGTTAATTATTAGTTAATTATGGGATTCATATATTTTTTTTGTAGTGATGTCCCATCTCATAATAATAGATATACGAGATGTACTTTCAATATTACAATTTTGAGATACATGGATTAATTTTTATTATAGAAATGTGTTTTAAATTAATATTCTTTAAAAATTGTTCATCTATCAATTATATTGAATTATTAAGAATTTAATAAAAATATTTAATATTATTAGATTAAAAAATTTAACATTTAAAAAAAAAATGTCAAATTATGTCAATTATAATAACCTATTAAGAATTTAAAAGGAATGTAAATAGATGGGTTGTGACATTGTTCATGTGTAATTTTTTTTTTTTTTTTTTGTAGGAATAGTTTAAATTGTTTTTAGTTTTCTAGACATATACATATAATATTAAAATTTGATTTAGATGCTTTTCCCTAAATTTTTAACAAGTATATATGTTTTATTAATCATTTAGTTGGATTAAACTAACTTGAAATCCCTAACATGATCCTTTAAATGTGTAGTGAATTATGTCTAGATTAGTCACATATAATTTTATTTAAAAATAAATAAAAATTATTGAAATTAGTAATATATTTGCATTCAAGTTTATGTGACTTTGTGTTTACAAACTATACACGTACAAAATTAGCATCATGTGTTTAATTAATTCATATTAGTCCATTCATTAAATAAATCAAGCTTATTTAATTCAATCTCTAAAGTCATCCATTTAAATTAAATAAATCAACTTCATTTAATTTGATCCTAACATCACCCTCCTTGATTAAATAAATCAAATATTTATTTAATTAGATCTAAAATCATTTTTCATCTCCTTTTTGACTTAGTTTAATCTTTAAATCTAATGCATGTCACATTCTCTAGATTTTCCCACTTGCACAAATAAATCAATTAATTCATTTATTAAATCCTCATTTTCCCTCAACAAGGCATCTTTGGAGAATATTCCCTCAAGTTTGAATTCAAATCTAGTTGACTTGTCCCTTCCAACATGACATTAACTCCCCTCTTACATGTCCCCAACTTGGCATTTAAGTCCCTTTTTCTCCCTCCAACAAGCCAAATTTGAAATTTGAAAAGGCCAACTAATCTCATTTATTGGCACATTGACCAAAACTTGCACATCCTCCATCCACTCACATTTGGACAAGTAGCTCTTTCCTATTGGTTGAATCTTTGTCCCACATTCACCCATTTTGCTTCTTCTCTCATCAAAATCTTCTATAAATGGAGAGGTTATTGTTCATTTTTAGCATCCACAATCTCATGCAAAGTTACTCTATTCACATTGAGAGCTAATTTTTTCAATTGCATCTTCATCATTGGCTTATCAAGGGTTGGGAAAGGGTCACTTTTCACAACAAAGGGACACCAATCCACTATGGAATAGATGTGCATTATTTTTCTTTCATGCTTTCAATTAGTTGGTTTTTTCATCTTGTTTGTGAAGTATTGTGCATTATTTCATAGGAGCATTTAGTTAGTTTGCATGAACTAACCTTTGTCATGGAGCTTAGATTGTGTGCAGATTTTGTAGGTGCTCACATATGGCGCTAGAAGGAGGGAACTCTATTGGATTTATGTTTGACTAATATGCCTTTTTTCTCTCTCTTGAATCTCTATGCTTCCAATTTGGATTTCAAGCAAAGACCTTGTCTGCTTTGTATCCATTTGTAGTCACTCAATTTCTTGTTTGAAATTTTTTTTAGAAAGTTGGTAATTGATGATACAATTCTGAGTATTGTTGCTACCTTCAATGACCATGAGTGCAAGTTCATTGGTTTCCTTTTTTCTTTGTTTTGTTTCAATTTTTTGTTCTCTATAAGCATGTCATTAGACTCCATCGATTGACCATTAATGAATCATAATCAATGAACATTTTTTTTTATTTTGTTTTAATCGACATACATTCTGTGAACTTCTATTGAATAAAATGAGAATAGCACTTATGACAGGAAGAGAGTAAGGAAACACCAGAAGGGAGTGACGTTGGGTTAGTTCTTTTAATGAAGAAGGGGCAAACCTTCAAACAATTATTTTTACCTGTAGACACATTAAATTTACATTATGCATAATCATATTCTATTCATCAAATAAATCAGGACTTTTAAAATCTCGAAATCATATTCCATCATTTTTTGATTCAAATAAATCAAATATCTAAGTCAAAGAGGTCAAAACATCCTAATCATCAGTAGGCTAATCTAATCCTAATTAAATTAACCTAATCATCCACTTGCACAAATAAATCAATTTATTGATTTATTAAAATCCCTATTTTCTTTCAACATGGCATCTTGAAAGAATATTCCCCACTCACGCATTTTTAGAATATTAAATTCTGACATGTTCCCCACTCAGAATTTAAAATTATGACTTATCCTCCACCCATACATTTTTAGAATATTAAATTCTAACATGTTCCCCACTCAGAATTTAAAATTCTGACTTATCCTCCACCCATACATTTTTAGAATATTAAATTCTAACATGTTCCCCACTCAGAATTTAAAATTCTAACTAATCCTCCACCCATGCATTTTCAGAATATTAAATTCTAACATGTTCCCCACTCAGAATTTAAAATTTTGAAAGCCTTACATGTCCCCCCACTCAAACAATTTTAAATTCTTGGCACATAGACCAAAATGTGCTCACTCCTCAGCCAATCAGAGATTGACAAGTGGCCTCATTTCATTGGCTAATCACTCCTCAAGAAAATCTATAAATTGAAGCTTAATTCTTCATAATTTCAACTACAACTTTAATGCAAGGTTACTCTCTTCATTTGAGAAAGAATCTTGCATCTCTCCATCATATAGGAATTTGGCATCATTTTGAGCTACAAGGATTGGGAAAGGGCTATTTTCTACAATAGCACCAATCCAACACTAAATAGGTAAACTTATTTTTCTTTCTTAGGTTCATTTACTCTTCTTAATTGACATCTTTTGAGGCATTACAATGTTATTTCATAGAGGTATTTATAGATTTGTATGTTTGAACTAACCCTTCTAATGAACGTTTAAGGTAGTTTCATGTGCAGATTTGTAGGTGCTTCATTACCAGTTGGAATCCTACCAGTTGCAAGATCATATAAAAGACACTCACTACAAAGCGTCGTCAACTCCAAGCCAAGCTGCGTGCAAATCAATTGTCAAATACTTTATTTACTTGTCATCTTTCTTTTTTTTTTCTTTTTTCATCGCTCTCAGATTTTCTTTTGATATCCTACAAGTCCATCGATTGAATGGGCGATGGTTTTTGCTTACAAGTGATATGTTTTGATAAGTAGAGCTGGGTGATTTGTCTTGGGTCTTAAACATCTTATTTATTTTTAATGCATGAATCAAAGTTGCTAAATGGGTGGCACACTCACCAGTTATTTTTAGTGAGAAATCAAGGTTGCCTCAATAGATGGCATAGGAGTTTGTTAATCTTTTTTTATTTCAAATGATAAGAAAGAGTTGCATGAAATTTCATTAATCTTTTTTTTTTTTCAAATGTCAAAAAGTTGCGCAGGAGTCTAGTGATCTAGTGTTGGTGTCTTAATAACAAATGCTACGCTATTTTTCTTGACTATCATGCAATCTCTGTAGGGTCTCATTTATTTGCAAAAAAAGTCTTCAAAGAGGCATATAGTTGTCAGATCCATTTATGAACTATTGTCAGATAGGATAAATTTTAGTATTTAGTTTGATCTTTTAATCAATTTTGGAATACATGCACTCCATATATGGATACCATTCATAGAAATAAGAATATATGAATGCCTAGGCATTGGCTTGAGAGGCATATGGGTATAAAAATCATGGTGAAGAAGAAAAAAAAACACAAACAAATGTTCAAGTCCCACCAGCCTTTTGTAATCAAATATTACTATGAATACATTGACTGATAAAGAGACTGTATACTTCCTTTATAAAAATTTTCCTTTGACTCTTCATGTAATTTGATTGTGAATAGTTGTGGTATTCATATAACAGTTGTCATTAAAGTTTGGAAATGTCATATCTCAACACCACCTTAGAATAAGTCACATGTATATAAAAGCTTATGTCCATCAATGGTTTAGGTAGAAAGTTGCCAAGCTTATCTTAAAGGTAGAACTAGAAACTACTCATTGTTTGCTTGTTTATCTTGATATGAGTTGTTGTCATGCTTGTTTATCTTGCTATCTTTGATTATATGGAGTTCCTTCAAATCTAGTTTTCTAACATTATAACTATTTCTTTTATAGGTACTACTGACCAAGGCAAATAAATCAGAAGCGAAATTGAGCTAGAAAATTGGGCATTGAATTTGAAGTTGACAAAGTATTTTTAAATGCTTTAAATGGATTTCATTCTATGCTTTAGTTTTCTATTTTAAATCAACTCACTTGTTTTTAGGCTTTAAAATGAGAATTACCAAAACTTTCAATTTTCATTACAAAGGGGTTAAAATGAACTTTAGGAAAATTGGCTAGATTTCATTTGAGGTTAATAAATTGAACAAGACAACTTTTATATCTCATTTTGGTGCTTTAAAATGAATCAAAATCATTGCTTTGTGGACTTAAAATGAACATGTGCAACTTTTTTTTTGTGATTACTTACTAAAACTAACACCATCGAAAAGACGTATGCACTTCTCTTGCACCTCATGACGATCTTGAGAATCAAAAGAATTTTTGATGGTCTTAGGGTGGGATAAAGTGATCACCTCCACATTTCATTTTGGGATTAAAATTGAACAAAACATTGTGCGAGTGTGAGTAAACCTATTGCATGTGTTCTCCCTTTGTTTCTAAATGAAGGTTGATCAAACTATGAATATTTTTGCTCACTTTTTTTTATCTTAGAGGGCCTAACTTGGGGAAAAAATACTCACCCAAGGGAACGACTCAACCAGTAACACTTTAAAGCCAAGAGTATTTCCAGTCAGGATATAAATGTGGGTATTGGAATAAACGCCAATACCGTGTGGTTGACTCTGATAAGAAGGGAAGCAATGGTCTCTCACCATAGTGGGTCAACTCCTATGAACAAAAATTATGAACTAAAACCCTTGTTGTAGAAAGGCCAAAATGCCTATCTATTTATTGGTGCAAAAATGATTGTTTTGAAGCTACCCCACACTTTTACAATCTTTAGTAGAAATGGAAAGCATGCCATGGGAGTTTCATGGGTGTTGATGCTTGGCTGCCCTGTATAAGTGAGTGTCATGGAGGGGAGCCAGTGGGGTCAAGCATCTAACCATTCGCTAAAGATAAGTGTAGCTAGACTTGTCCAAGTGGGGACTCAACAAATGTATTCTTTCATATCCATAAGGTTGTGCTTGTTCTTGGTTACAAAACACTTTTCTTGTTCAAAAACATTTAGAAACAAACATTTAATATCATCATCAAAATTTCAAACCCTTTAAGATGTAAATACAACTAACCAAATTCATGTGTTATCGCTTGCCCTTGGGATTTTATCCTTAGTGGTTTCTAAACACTTGGATTTACATCTCAATTTTCCTACTAAAGTTAAGCAATAGGTAACCCTTTCCTTGACTTCATCAAAATTCCACATAACATACTTTGTGGGATTCAAATAAATTAAGACATTGGACATCTAGTTTGGAAATATAATTAAAGAAGTGTTTATGGTAAAAAAAAATTAACTAAGAAAAGATAACAAAATTGTCTCTCACACGTGTTAATTCCTCATGATTTCCAAGAAATTCAAAATCCTATAACAAAATTCCTTGAGCCAAAGTTCAAAATTTAGGAGTCACACTTGAAAGGTCGTCAAGAAATACATTAGGAAGTGCAATAAAAAGCAACACATCAAAATAAGCAAAAAAATCACAAGGTTCTATATACTCATTCCTTTAAACAATCTAGAAATGTATGCTCAGTTTAAACCACTTCTTAGGTATAGAGGTCCTTAGAAGTATTTTATGTTCTTCAATATCTAGGTCTAGAAAACAAGTGTCTTTTTAGGGACATCCTAGGATCAAAATCAAACCTTCATCCATCTTTGAACATAAAAAAAAAATCATCTCATTATCAAATCTTCAAAAATCTTGGAAAATTCCTTCATGTTAAACTTTGGGCAAATCATTTGAAACCAATCCAAAATCACCTTGTTTGATTAAATGTGTGTAGATGCATCCTTCTCCACATATTTGATCAAATTATCAAAACTTGTGAAAAAATTCATCTCTTGATAACATCCAACATCTTGGGATTTATGAGTTCATTATCACAATCATCTTGTTTGGATAGGAGTGTTTAGATGAATCCTTCTTCTCACACCTAGAAAAATTAGCATCTTTTGAATGATTTAACTCTAGGACAACATCCAATCTCTTAGAGTTTATGATTCCACCAAAATCTGAATCTAAAACAAATCAATCCCAAATCAAGTCCTAAATTTTAACGTACCCTTCAAGATTTTCTCAAGAGTTCCAATCATCCATCAAACATTCATCTTACATCCATATCATTATCACCGTTTGATCCTTAAATTATCCTAATTTTTTCTCTTTTGTACCTAAAGATAGATCAATCCAAAGAATTAGAGAATTCAACTTCCACATTCTTGAAGATTGATCCCTATTTTATGGTGAAAACTAGGTCACAACACAAGAGGAACATGGAAGACAACAAAGAAACATCTACTTTGAGTGACTTAAGTCAAACCACTCCTGAAATGAATCCCATTGGGTCTAGCAATCTCACAGTTAACTTTCATCCATTTTTGAAAGACCATCAAGAGGAAGGTGTCCAAGTAGAGGATCTTACCAATAATCCCTTTGGAATATCACATGAGGAAATCACTAAAATAATTCAAAATTTGAAGAATCATAAGATTATCAACATCATGATGAGAATCAATCCCTCACTATACATGCTTGAATTAGCAAAGCAAGGGGCTAAAATCCCCTTTGATTTCAATTTGAGCACTATTGTGGAACCATCTTTTGGATTCATGCCTCCAATCTCATCTACCATCCCCATTTCATTTTCCCCATCATTTCAAAGCATCACTCAAAACATCCCGAAAATCACATAATCCATTACTCCAATGCAGCCCATTTGTAACAAAGGAACTACATTTCTCAATGCATTGCAAACACATCCTCTTGTAAAAAATCAAGATTTGGATGAAAACACCATCTTGGGAAAAACCGTACTCCAAAATCCATTGCATACATATGTCCCTCTCACCTTTCATGATCCAAATGATCCATCGTCATCATTTCGCGCAACACCCCAAACCTCTCTCCCCATAACCTCGCAAGGAGACGGTGACATGTTCAGACCAGGGGGAATTTTTAACACCACTCCATTTCCTTAAGAGGTTACACCCCTCACATTTCCACCACTTCCACCATTTACATCATCATCTACACCAATTCTTGGCTTAGGTCTTCCCCCTTTACCAAATATCAATCAAAATCAAACCAACATCCTGAACATCAATCAAAGCATCACACCAAACTCTCAAACCTTGTCATTGGCATTGCAACAATAGATGAAAACTACACAAGCAATCACCACATCATCAACCACCCCATAACATCTCAAAACATGATCTCTCAAGGACCAACCACATCGATCGCACCATCTACCAATCAAACCCCAATTACCAACATGACAACATCTCTCACCACCGTAACAAGCACCATTCTGAATCCACCACCACCAAGCTCCAGTACATCAAGCCAATACAGTATGGTGTTGCAAGCTACTCAGCAAGTTGCTTGTCAAAAGGCATTCCTACAAGTACAAAAAAAACAAGCCACACAATTAGCTGCTCAACAAGTTGTGCAACTATCTACTCAGCAAGCTACTCAAACTACCCAAGTTGCATAACCAATGCAACAAGCTACAAAATCCCAAGCCTTATTGCAGCAACAACAACAACAAGCCGCTCAAGCTGCACAAGTTGCACAAGCTCAAGTGCGCACTCAAGCCAAAGCCCAATATCAAGCACAACAAGCACAAGTACAAGCGCAGTATCTTGCACAACAACATGCAGCACAACAACAAGAATATTGTCAAGCGCTAAAGCAATATCAAGAACAACAGGAAGTAGCCCAATTAGTAGCTCAATAGCAAGCGCAACAATAGGATCAACAACAGGCACTAATAGCACAACAGCAATAGGACGAACAACAAGCATTCTTGGTACAACAACAATTGCTAGCATACATGGCTCAACAAAATATGCAAACATCGTACATGAACATACCAACCAATCCTTCCATCCCACAAACAAGTGAACCACCTCAAAATACTTTCATCCCACCTCAAAATACTTTCATCCCAGCCCCTGATCTGCAAAATGATGTGACAACAAAAATCCAGTTGCTCTCACAACAAGTATTTTACCTTTAATCAGGGAGAAGCACGAAAAACACCCAGCAACTTGTGTCCTTATCCATTCGATAGAATCCTTGTAATGAAACCATTCCCAAAGGGATTTGAGATCCCCAAATTTGATAAGTATCATGGGACGGGAAACCCTGAAGATCACATCAAGGAATTCTAGGTTCATTGCATGGAAGTCACGTATGACGATACCTATCTGATGTAGCTATTTCCTAGGAGTTTGGCTAGCCATGCCATGGAATGGTTCTCTCACCTACCTATAGGAATCAAGACATTCCAAGAAATCATAGATGCATTCATCAAAAACTACACATGCAATATCACCATGGATGTCAATCTCGAGGAACTCTCAACTTTGAAACAAGGTAAGAATGAATCATTTGCTTCATTCCTACAATGATGGCGATCCAAGGCCAATCGAAGCAAATGGGTCATGCCCAAAGAACAAGAAGTGTGCACTATCATATCCAACCTTAACAGCCTCTTAGCATTTCATCTCAAAGTCTAAGGGATCACCATGTATGACCAGTTGATTTCCAAGGTGCTCAACATTGAACGAGCCTTTATGACACAACCTAGAGGATCAACTTCATATCCTGAACAACAGAACAATTGCCCACCCACCAATTATAATGAAAAACCTCACACATGGGAAAGAAACAAAAATATTACAAATGATGGTGTCATCGATGCCAAAGTTGTCATCAGTGCCCCTTAGCAAAACACACCCATACCACAACAAAAAATCCAAAACCATCATGAAAACAATCATCAAGCAAACACAACAACACAACAAACAAACAATCAAGTGATCAATAATGTCAATGATCAAAGGGGACTACCCTAGTGAAACAATAATTCCATCAAGTAAAAGTACACCGCTCTTAGGGAACCACTCAAAGTCATCATGAAGAAACTAATAAATGAAAACCTCATCAAGATTCCCACCTATGAGAACTACCAAGAACCAGATGTTAAACCTCCTTGGTACAATGAAAATCAGCTCTGCAACTTCCATAAAATCAAAGGACACACCACTAACAATTACATGAGGTTAAAGAACATAGTCCAAGACCTCATTGATCAAAGAATCATAAATGTGGAATAGCCAACAGGAAACCAGAACCTCAAAATATACACAAATTTGATGCCTAACCATAACAATAAAGGGAACAATAACACTGATAAGGGGAAAAGCACCTTCAAAAATGTGAATCATGTGTATGAAATTTCCGTTGCTTCCCTAGATGAACACTGTGTAGTAATCACTATCAAAGGAGCTCAGGTCAATTGTGGAATCACCAAAAGAGGCAGAAAAGTTACTATCGTAGGATCATCTCAACCAAATAGAACTTTCATGTCCAATTCAAGATTTGTTCCCAATGGTTACAATGTCCTTGATCAGCTAAAAAGAATGCTAGCACAAATCTCCATCATGGAGTTATTTAAAATATCATCCACACATAAGAAAATCCTTGAGGAAGCATTGGTTTCATCCACCATCCCCATAGATCTTGATGCGGGACAATTCCAAGCTATGGTCGGAAACATCATTACCCCGAATCTCCTTACATTCTCTGACCAAGATTTTCCCACTCAACCATCTCATAACCATGCACTCTATTTAGAGGTCCTAGTGTAGAAAAGTAAAGTCAAGCGAGTCTTGGTGGATGGAGGTGTAGGCTTGAATATTTGTTCCCTCGAGCTCATTAAGAAGTTAAAAATATCAGAGGATTCCATCGAAAAATGAAAAGGTATTACAATTAGAGCATATGATGATCAAGAAAGAATGTCCCAAGGCACAATTAGAATCCCTATTCAAGTAGGGCCAGCTATCATGGAAACCACCTCTCAGGTCCTGGACCTCGACTTACCTTATAACATTCTGCTAGGACGTCCATGGATTCATGCAATACAAGCAGTAGCATCAACCTTCCATCAATGTGTCAAATTCACATATGAAGGACAAGAGGTCACCATCCATGGAGATCCTAAACCATTCTCCTATTGCAAGAACCTTGAGGAAAAATACTACAAAATCCCTCGAGTGCCTAAAAATGATGAAGGATCATCAACATTGTACATTGATCCAACCACTCTCATTTCCACTCCTATCATAGAGACACCCACCACTCCTGCCATCCCCACCATCTCTAATATCAAAGTCACCATCTAGGATAATGGTTACAAAAACTACACGATTTCCAAATATGATTTTGTGGTAGGGGGTTACCACAATCTCCCAGATCATGAGGACATTCACAATCAAATGAAGCCTCCACATCTCAAATATCCCCTAAAGAATATCCCAACTTTAGAATTTGGGGAGATCTTGGCTGAGAAGTCATAGAGGAGGACCCATCTCATCTCCTATACCAAGACAATAGACCAACATCCAATCTAATAATGGATGACAAAAGCAAAGGTTTGCAAATGATTCTCGCAATGGGCTATGATAGAAACCAGAGACTTGGGAAAAATTACAATGAGCTTATAATACCTATCATTTTGGAGACAAAAATGAGAAATCTTGGCCACAGATGTACCCCTTTGAGTATAACCATATGTGGCTTACCCGTATCTACCAGTTGAGTCATAGACAACTTCACATTTGACATAACTAACATCTATAGTATTAGTGATGACGAGGATCCCATAACCAACCTACCTAGGCTATTCAAGGATACCACCCTTCTCATGATTAACACCTTATCCTTTGAATCAAACCATAAAAATCATAAAATCTATCTAGTTTACACCCAACTCATCGATTATGACGATTGAGGACCACCTATTCTTGACACATTTGAAAAAAATGAGGCACTCTCAGAATTCATGGGACTGCAAGATAATATTTTGTGTGGAGATCACAAAGCAGGATTCATAATTGAGCTAGATATGCATGCATACTATGGGGAAACAATTGAATCCCTCATTCATGAAAGTGAAAAACTTAGAATAATCTCTAGGTCCTTGAGTGAAAACCACACTATGGCACTCTTCAACCTAAAAAAAGTAAAAACAAAGGACACATCCAATGGTGCAAACCTCTTCGAGGTACCTAAGGATGGGGGATTCAATCTTCCTTTCCAAACTCTCCATCAGGAAAAATCAAAGGTCCTAGCAGAAAAGTGTAATCCAATTAAAATCTAGGAACAGAGGAGACCCTACACATCACATTCTATGTAGAGTCATTACTGTCAAAAGATCAAGAACTCCTAGCAACCTTTTTGAGAGAGAGATAGGTAAACTTTGCATGGAGCTATGTATACATGCCAAGGCTCGATCCAGAAATTATAGTTCATCACCTAGCAGTATATTTTGAAGAAAAGCTTGTTAGACAAAAGCTCATGAAAATGCACCCTCAGATTTCCCTACTAGTCAAAATGGAACTAAAGAAGCTATTGGATGCAGGATTCATTTGACCAATAGACTAGCTAGAATGGGTGTCAAACCTGGTTCCTATCTCAAAACCTGATGGGGGCATCAGAATCTGCACAGATTTCGGGGACTTAAACAAAGCATGTCCAAAAGATGATTTCTCATTGCCCAATAGTGACATGATTGTAGACATGATAATGGGACAGGAAATGCTTTCCTTGACATGGATGGTTTCTTAGGATACAACCAAATAATGATTTCTAAAGAAGACCAACACAAAATGGCCTTCACTTGTCCATGGGGGACTTATTGTTGGAATATGATGCCATTTGGCTTGAAGAAAGCAGGAGCAACATACCAATGATCCATGACATTAATCTTCCATGACATGATCCATGAATCTATCAAAGATTATGTCGATGACATACTATCCAAATCTAGAAAGAGGAAGGAACACATAGCAACCTTAGGTTCCATTTTTGACAAGCTGGATCAATACAAGGTCTAATTAAATCCAAAGAAGTGTTCTTTGGCATACAATCAAGAAAGTTGCTAGGATACATAGTGTCAATGAGAGGTATTGAGGTAGACCCTGCCAAGGTAAAAGCAATCCTTGATATGGAGGCACCCAAAACATTGAAACAATTAAGAGGTCTCCAAGGTAGGATTCAGTCCATTTGAAGGTCCATAACACAGCTGGCAGATAAACAGAATCCATACTCTCACCTACTTCACAAGGGATTAGCGTACAAGTGGAACAACCAGTGTGAATAATCCTTCAATAAGATCAAAGAATATTTGCTTACACCACTGGTCCTCATGCCACCAATCCCAAGAAAGCCATTAATTCTCTACGTGTCAACAAAAATAACCCTTGGAGCTCTCCTAGCTCAACACGACAAAAACAAGATAGAAAGGGCCATCTATTATATCAACAAGGGGTATTGCCACAATAATGGGTTACACTTTTTGGGACATCCTTATTTTTTCCTGAAATCACATATTTTTAGAAAATACAATGATTTAAGAATTTAAAGCTTCCATTTAAATGATTTTAATTAAAGAGGGATTGATCAAACCCCCTTAGCTCAAACTTCCTTGGATAGAACCTTGTTAGATTTAAACCATACCTATAATCGAGTCTCCTCTACACCTATCAAAATGTTGATAAAAAACCACTTTTGATTTACCTTTTGGGTTATCAAATGAATTCATTTAAAATTTATGTTTTTTAAGAATGTATCCCTTATTATAAGCTTCCCAAAAAGTATAATTTTAAATATGTTTAATTTGATTATTATATTTATTTTCTTATTTCTTGTGAATGTAGGATTTTCAATGAACATCAAGTTCTTTATTTCACACATACGAAAAAATAGAAAAATAAATAAAAAAATTCTAAAAAATTCATGTGCACTAGGTATTGATGTCCTTATTCAAACAAAAAGGAATAAGTTAATTCAAATGAATACAAAAAAAGTTATGTGGGCCAAAGTACACCTTCGTCCAAATTATAATTACTCTGAATTGGAAAATTAATTAAATATATATATATATAACAAAAAATTAAGAAAAAATATCCATGCACTAGATATTGATGTGAAAAAAAAATATTTTAAAAATAGAATTGTATCCTATCTATAAAAAAAATTGTGTGGTCCGAAGTAAACATCACTTTTTAAAAATGTTGATTAGTAGAAAAAATAAGTTATTAAAAATTACATAAAATGATTCACAATTTATTTTTAATTTATTTTTTTAAATATAATTAGAACCTAAAAAAAATATCTAACAAATAACTAGTTTGATTCATCATCAAATTCTTAATGGTTGGCTGCTATAGGTGTAAGAAAGTGTATCTAGTGAAAAATATTGATTTTAATGTCAAGTTTGGCCAAAAACTATAGCCCATTATAGTGGGATCACCATAGGAAAATGGTCGGTCATGAATTGAACTAATCATTCATCGAAAAAGCATGTCTAGTAGTAGTGTTTGCTTCGCAAAAATTTAGACATTACATGTTGGCGTACAAAGTCAAACTCATCGCCAAAATTGACCCTCTCAAGTACTTACTGTCAAAAGCAATGCTCACTGGAGGAATGGCCAAATGGGTCATGATACTATCAGAGTATGACATTGAATTTGTGGAGCGAAAAGCAATCAAAGGTCAGGTAATCGTAGATCAGCTTGCAGAAGCACCAATCTATTCAGAGAATCCTCTCATCAAAGAGTTTACAGATGAATCCATCTTCAACTTCAACATAGCCAACCACTAGAAACTTTACATTGATGGCTCATACACACAACATGGATCAAGAGTTGGTGTCTTCTTTATCACCCCACAAGGGGATTGCATACCTAGATCATATAAATTGGCATTCCCCTACACCAATAACATTGCAAAATATGAGGCTTTAACCATAGGTCTCAAAGTAGCAATGCAGTGGCACATTATGGCCCTTAGAGTATATTGAGACTCCCAACTAATAATAAACCAAGTGAACAGTGAGTACTAGACTAAGGATGATAAGCTCACTCCATACAAGAAACTGGTCAAGATTCTTAAGGAATCCTTCATCGAGATCACATTTGAGCAGATACCTAGAGCCAACAACAAAGTTGTAGATGCCATGGCAATGATTGGATCACTCTTGGACATCCCTCATAATGTCCCAAAATATGAATTCTTGGTAGAGCAGCTTCTCGTGCCCGCATTTAAGGTACCAAAATCAGAATTTATGTGTGAAATCATTGGTCTCGGTGATCCTAAGTGACATGACATTTATACCTACCTGTGAATAGGTGTCCTACCTATTGAGTTACCCTAAACCTTAAAATGAAACTTTGTCAAAAAGGCATCTCGATTCATCATCCTAGGAAATACCCTTTATCGTAGGAGCATAGAAGGAACCTTATTACGTTGTTTAAACACTAAGGAGGCATTGACCACTTTAACTAAGGTGCATAATGGCATTTTTGGTTCACACTCATTTGGAATCACCCTAGCCAAGAAATTGTTGAGGATGGGGTATTATTGGCCTACAATGGAAAGAGGAGCACATGACTACATCAAAAGGTGTCTACAATGTCAGGAGCATGGGGACCTCATCCATGCTCTAGCTCAAGAACTTCATCCCATCATCACACCATGGCCCTTTTCGTAGTGGGGAATTGATCTCATTGGAAAAATTACTCCTCCTTCATCTAATAGCCACAAGTTCATCATAACCGCCACTAATTACTTTACCAAGTGGGCGGAAGCCATACCCATGACATATATAACTGGGAAGTAGATATCAATGTTCATCCTGAACTATCTCATTTTCCACTATGGTGTCCCACAAGCCATCATCTCAAATAATGGGACACCATTTAAGAATCAGGATGTCCATGACTTGTGTGAAAAATTCAAAATCCAACATCACTTCTCCACCCCATACTATCCCCAAGGCAATGGCCAAGTAGAAGCCACAAACAAAACCATTTTAAAGATCCTCAAGAAAACAATCAATGATGCAGGTTGTGACTAGCATCTGCAACTCAATCCTGCCCTCTAGGCCTACCAAACCAACATCTGCACACCCACCAGTGCCAACCCCTTCTCCCCGGTCTACAGATCGGAAGCAATACTCCCCATTGAGATTGAGCTCCCATCACTAAGAATATCACTACAAAACCTCATCACAGATGAAGAGTATTGAGTATCAAGAATGAATGAGTTGGAGTTACTGGATGAGTGGCGTATAGATGCTTTAAATCATTTTCAAGTCTATTAGAACAAACTCAAGAGGAGCTATAACAAGAAAATCAAAAGAAAAACATTCCAAAGTGGAGAACTAGTACTAAAGGATAATCAGAAGAATGTTCCAAATCCAAACAACAAAGGAAAATTTGAACCCAAATGGTTGGGATGATTTTTTATCACAAAAAGCTATAAGTCAAGGGCATACCAATTATCAACACCTGAAGGGGAACCTTTGCAAGAGCCCATGAACATCTCTCATCTCAAAAAATTTATGCCTAATCTTTCAATGTATAGAACCCAAAAAAATCAAAAAATCAAAAAAGCCCTAAATAAATAGTTACCATGATGAAACCTAGCAAACAAGCATCTTGGTGACAACAAAAAAAAAAAAAAAAAAAGAAAAGAAAAAGGATAAAAAATTGTTAAAAGAAAAAATTATCCTCTAGTGAAAACCTCTTCGGTGGCACTTTGGGCAAGTACCTTGGTGAAATCCTGGAAAACAGGCACCTTGTGTACAAATAAGCACTTTTTATTCACTAGGATCTTTATGACCTATTCTGCATCATCTATCCATTACGTTTCCATCATTCATCGCATTCGAATCTCCATCCATCACCCATCCGTTTGGTATCTGTATCATAGCTTGGTCTTGTGTTCGTATCATGATCCCTCCTAGTATTACTCGTCCCATTCCCAAGGTCATTCTATCTTTCCTTTATCAAAGTAGTCTATTGCATCATGTTGGGGGCATGTTCTCATTGGATCAGATTCATGTTTATTCTTGAAGTCCTAGAATCAGAAAATCCAAAAATATCAAAAAATCACCAAAATCAAAAAATATTCAAAATGTATCAAAATCCGAAAACAAGTCAAAAATTCAAAAACATAGTCATCTTGTCGAACTATGGGTATTTGAGCCTTGAACGTAGGAAAGTTTGATCTTTGATCATCCCCCGAGAAACTTAGGTTAGTCCTCTAGGAGTCTGTCATAATAAACTAACATTACATCATGTATATCTTCATCTGTAAATCAGTCAAGTCATCAGTCGAACTACATGGTCTCTGCATGTATAACATAGGCAAGGTTAATCAGTTGATCAGTCCTCAAGGCCCTAAGATAGGTCCTTAGGTTAGTCTCTTGGTCAAAATCTCAGAAAACCCCAAAAACATTTGAAAATTAAAAATCAAAACATTTGGAAAATCTCAAAAAATACCAAAAATAGAAACAATTAGAAACAAGTCTAGCAAGTGAAAAAGTGAAAACTAAAAATGTCAAGTCTCAAGATTAAGTTAGTACATAAACAAGTTGGCCAACTCTGTGTCAATAGCCTATCATTCAATCACTCCCAAACCAATCATCTAATAACATCATGTCCTAGGATGTATCCTTCCTACAATGGGCATTATTTATCAGAAAGAACACTTTGGATAAATGAAATGATGTGCTTCCATCCACTAACATGTCCTAGGATGTATCTTTCCTACAATGGGCATTATATTTTGGCAATAGTTTTGATTCTTATCCTTAAAAATACATTTCCTTTTGGTTAGTGGTATTGAAGAACATCAACTTATTTGTTTACTTTTTCTTTGTCTTTTGACTTATCTCGTTGCACTCATTCCAATAACCTCTCGATGATGTCCAAACAAATGGATTTAGAGAGATAGGAATGGGGCAATGATCATTATCTTTTGTCTGTTTTTCTTTTTGGGTGTTCTTGTAATATAACTTGGAAAATACTTGCTTTGTTAGATATGTATGGAGGGTGTTTTGGGTATCTTGTTGACTATTACATTGATAGGCTATGCCTTTCCATGTTTTGGTCTGAGATGTTTGAAGCTTCTAAAGTGTGTCCTAGCAAGGTTTCATATGATCGGTGTGAAAAAGAATACTCCTATCTATTTGTCGAGTCAAAGTCCATCACACTAATTGCAACGCCATCCTGGTTCTTTATACCTTCATGCATCGTATCTATGTGTGTTATCAAACATACGGTAAGTGGCCCTTTTAAAATCCTAGTTCTTGATAAGAAAATCAGCCATTTCTCATCATCATCTCTCATAAAGTTGGCTTGTTGGATCCTCTTGTCATCATCTCATTTCTCATTTCTTCTTCTCTGCATGACTAACATCACATCATGAATAGTTAATCATCATCACTAGTGCATCCATCCTACATCCACAAACCATCAGCATTTTGCACATCATCTCACATGCATGTTCATCATGCATGTTTTTAGATTTTGATCGTGGTAAGTTTATTCTTTGAACCAACACAACAAGTACATTGCTTCAAAGAGGGGAAAGATGTAGACATGAAAAATTAGCATCATGCATTTAATTAATTCATATTAGTCCA
>VDFB02373365.1:79802479-79879292 GCA_007258455.2 Sequoia sempervirens
TTTAATAATAACCTCCTACACTTTGGGCTCTGCAAGACCCAGGAGGGTGGTCCCTATAATGTGTTTATGATCTTTTCTCCAAACTCATAAACAATCATTAACGATTCACAGATAATCCCACAAATAGCTCAACTGAATAGGATACCACTAAAATGAATTGGCCTTTCACCAATAATATCAACTACTTGGAGCATGAGATGATTACAACATTATTTCATAACTTATGATAGTCATTTTATTTCCAATTTGGTGGCAAGCCCTAAGCAAAGACATACAGACACAGAGTTTCACAAATTCATACAATTTATATCAATACCATATACCATTGGGGAGTCAAATTCACAAACATTCATGATTCAACAACAGATTTAAATACTTAGCATGCATGATCCCTGGCAATATTGCATTACAATAGTGTCAATTCCTGTCCTAGCCCAATACTTCTTACTAAATCCCTCTACAAACATACACATCCATGATTCCATCCAAGCACTTTAATTAATTCTTTGAATTAAAGCCAAAACGGAAAACACACACATCAGAGCAATGAGATGAACGTCATAATCCTTGATTATTCTATTCAAAATTATGATATGTTTGTACAGAGGAGAGACATGAGCTTGAGATATAACATCATAGCTCAAATGCTAGTGCTGCTTATGAAACATCAAATCTCCATAACTTTAAAACCCATTACAGGATAACCCCAAACCTAAATTGCCTTAACATTCAAAAAGGTTCTTACAATCTACTCTGCAACTATACCTAGACTCGACCTTCAAAATATCTGACTTGCCAACCCTTATTTCCGGCCTTGAAATCCTTCTTATAGAAAATGAAGGAGCAACAAGCATCGGGCCAGAAATTACACATGTCACCGGTCAATTGGACCGCTATGTGCCAATTCAAAACTATGATCAAAACCACCAAGTCCCAGAGCATCTTTTCGTTGATTTCTACTCATTACACAATAGCTGTAGCATTTGTTACACCTCAGAACCTATGCCCAAAGCCGCCATGGAAACAAAACCATAATCAGTTATAATATAACCGTTGAGCTGTCAGTTGCCAGTAATAGACACCGTTTCGCTCCTCTTCGGTTAAGTACTTGTCCACCCAATTCTGATATTCTTCATCTGTTGGCCAATTAAAATTCACCACCTCCCTCACCTTGGTATTGTTAGGTGTGAATTTCACCACAACCTGGTTGGCCTCCCTCTCAAATGACTCTAAGAACATGCTGGTATTAATTATTTTATCCATGTTGCTTACCAACAAGTCATGGTCTGAGTCATCACAAATCAATTTGATTTGTGCATTAATAACCTCTTCTCCCCTATCTTGCCACTGCTGCAGTGTCTTAATATTTCCTTGTGCATCTATTACATCTGGTAGAAAAGTGTCATTCCAATCATCAAAACTCTTTACTAGTTCTCTAATTTTCCTACTCAAATCATTAGGCAGGGCCTGGAATCCCTTCAATGATTTCACAAAGATTTGAGTAGGCTTTAATGACTGGGGCCTTTATTTACATCAAATCTGGAAGCCTTAAACATAACATCTAAATTAGTGGCCCGAGGGATCCACTTCTCAACCAGAGGTAGAACCACTTCCCGATCTCTGTTAATGTTTTGTATTCCACCCAAGAATAAAGAATATAAAGAATGTACAACTGGCAATCTAGAATCAACCTTCTCATTTAAATGCCTCAAAACGGTGTCAACCACCTCATTGTGTTTAGCCATAGCACCATCCTCACTCACCCTTAGGGCAGCCTGTAATTCTATGATTTTATTCATCATCTACTTTTTGGTAGGATCTGCAGAATACTCATCTTCCTCTTCGACTGGCCCTGGTGCAGGGCTATTAGCAGGTGTCTGAATTGGGGATCCAGGAGTAGAAATGATTGGGATAATAGGGGGAATGACCCCGAAGTAGTAGGTAATGCTCTGATAGCAGAGGCACTGGAGGATTCTCCCACCTGCCCGTATCTCAATCTATCTACTTCAGACTGCAGCTCAACATTTTTCTGTTGCATTCTACTATACTCCCCAATTATTGCATTGTACTTTTCCATCAGGCTTTTCTTTTCAGCTTCATCTCTTTCAACTGTCTTCTGGGCCAATTTGGCCACATTCAGTGTCAGGCTTGTGGCTTCTGTTGTTGAGGTTTCAGAAGCTCTCTTGATAATGAGCCCGCCC
This sequence comes from Sequoia sempervirens, assembly GCA_007258455.2. Lineage (NCBI taxonomy): Eukaryota > Viridiplantae > Streptophyta > Pinopsida > Cupressales > Cupressaceae > Sequoia > Sequoia sempervirens. The sequence goes on from VDFB02373365.1 coordinate 79,804,681, forward strand.
CTTAGACTTGGGCTAATATCAGCCACATTTGGTTTTCTACCTTGAGGTGTCAGTGCCCATATGGCTAAAGTTTCATATTCCTCACTAAAAGCAGAGTCTTGTAGAGCTGCCTTGACTTCTTCTTCACTGTTTTGCATAGGATGCTTAGACTGCATAATAACATTGAATGCTACAGCATCAGCTATGTCCCATTCAGGGAGGAGTAAGACACTAGCCTGAGATACAAGTTTCCTTCCTTCATCAGGAGTGATGCTTTTGAATTTCTCCATTAATTCAGCTTTGACTTCATCATCATTCTCCTGGTCAGACCTATCAGGTCTTGATTCCCTCCTGGTCTTGCATTTATCTTGATATTCTTCAAGTTTCATCCTCCAGATCAACTACAAGAACACAGGAGTTTTCACGAAGGCATCATCATCCAAGAACGCCTTACAAGCCACCATCCTGCATCCTGTACACACTACCCCTTTATATCCATATCAGTTAGCACCAATTGTGCTGATCTAGGAGGGGAGGGGATACCAACCTGCATGTCCTGATCAGTTACAATTATTTCATCCACCAGAGCCTCTTGTGACTCCTCAACTCTTCGCCTCTTAAGGCTTGGCTCTGATGGCAGCTCTACAAGGTCATTTCTAGGTGGTGAATCTAGATCCACAATCTTTATCCCCCCAGGTTTCCTAATCCCATGACCCGGTTGTGATGATGTTTTCATTATTTGTTTCCCTTTTTTATCTCCTCCTTCTTCATCACTGCTATCATCTCTCTTCCTCTTGTATAGAGGCATGTCCACTGGTGGCTGATAGGTCAGCCTTTTTTCTTCAGGCCTCACCTCTAATCCCTGAATTCCCCAGTCCAGTTCCAAGTTTATTTTCTTGGTTCTCAGGGTGCTCATGATTTCTTTGAAATTATTCATCAAGAAATCAATTCTTTTATGAAATGGAGTGAACTCCATCAGTGGATCATATTTTGGATCCAGTTTATGCACCATGGCCAGCATTTTCTCATAAGCAATCCACTTCTCTTTATTTAATTCCTGCTGGCTCAAATCAAACTCATTTCTAATCAAATCCTCAGGAAAATTGAAAACATGAGCAAACTTGCCACCCTTAATTCTTTGCCTAAATAGGGCAAAGAATCCCTCAGGGTCATGCTGCCTCCTAGATCCACTCTTCAAATGGTAGTCATCAAAATATCTGTCAAAGTGAACCCATCCTCCCTTGGAAAAAACAAAGTCTGAAACAATAGTATAATCAGGGAACAAAGTCCCTTTTCCTTTTCCTATCAAATTATCTTCATGAATGCAACCTAGTTGCCACATGACCTCTGCAAATCCCATTCTTGATGGTACATTATATGGGAGAATATGAGGAGCTCCCTGGAAACCATAAACCCTTAGGACAGTGCTTACAGGGTATAGAATGATGTCACCCCAATTATGACACACCTTCAAATCAAACTTCCTCACTTTGGGTTGGAGGAAGTCGCGCAAATCCTCAGAAATCCTTGGCACATTCACCATCAGTCTAGCTCTGAGCCTAGAAGCAAAGCAGTTATCAAACTGCACAAAACTGGCATCTCCCTTGTTGTAAGACAAGTCTGCACTCCAAGCCTACACTGGTAATTTTTCTTCATTCATCTCCTGCTTCAACTCTATTTTCTCTGATAAGAAATCAGCATTCTTGTACAAGAACATATGCATTAATAAGGAGTACCAAAAGAAAGGAGTACTAGTGTCCCCCACATACAAGTTCAACAAACCCTCATGTATCCTTTCAGCAAGGAAAGAAGCATAGTCGTACACTACAGAAAAGTTAGGATGCTGAATTTGAGCCCCCATAAACATATAAGCAATGGGCATCATGGTATTAGGGCTGAAACCAAAAATTTGGCAAAGTGAATAAAAAGTTGCCAAGAAATGATCAGCAAAACAACTCAACCTGAAAGGTTCCCGGTCAGTTGGGCTGATGTGAATCATTGAACTGCCCACCCTGGCTAGATGAGGAGGAAGCAACTTTAATCTGAAAAGAGGTTGTGCCCTGGCATATTCCTGCTTCATTTCATCAAGGTCTATCCGGACCAAGAATGAGTTGTATTCACTTAAATCAAAAACCTGCCGAATCTCATCTGCATTTATATTCAGTAAAACTCTACCATCATTATCCCTGATAATCCTTGTGATGGGATCATATCATGCAGCCACTGCCTTGAGTAGGTCAACATCAAGAAATACATTCGGCACCACAAGTTTTCCCATATCATATCTCCAACCATTTGAAAAAGGATGAGACATATTTTGCTACCCATACCATCTCCTAAACATTTCCAAGCCCGTCATTTGTACCCTAGCATCTGCAATGTTATAGGTTTTATATCTTAATCCCTTAGTACCTAAGGCTGTCCCATTTATTAAGATCAAACCCCTCTTCTTGTCATTTGTTGAAAAAGGGAATTGGTCAAGGAAATCATCGTATAGATTCCTTTGCAAATAATCAATAAGGCCAAAATGTTGCTTTAGTGGTGCCATTTCAAACAACCAAGGCTTCTCCTAAGATCAAATTTGTGAACAAACTAGGGCTACCCAAAACGAAATTATAGTAGAATATTGCAATTTCCCACAATTCAAAAGAACGAGTAACCCTAGAACCTTAATCCAAAAAACCGTTGACCAACACAAAACAACCCTCCACAAGAATCACATTCAAACAGAAATAGTAATAAAGAAAGTAACTCATGGGATTTCGTGCCCTGCAGAAAATCAAACCCTGTTGTAATTACTTTGAAAAAACTCTATCTTTGGCTCTAGACCACTTCGAAAACACTTGAATGCCCTTGTGGTGAAGATAGCCTAAAATTAAATACTTAGAATTTATGAGAAATGGCCAGAAGACATCTTGTCCACCATTAAAGCTTACATGCACGCCGCACCAACGGCTTCAATTATATTTGACGCAAATTTAAATCTTTGTCGTCGATCTCTTATTTCTGTCAGATTATCGAACGGTCACCTTCAAAGAAGCTGACAACATCTCCACGTCATTATCAAGGACCCACCATAATACGCAGCGCCAAAAGAATACACATGGCGCCCACCCGCGATATCACGATCATTAAACTCCCTTCAATTTAGGATCACGCGATAGCGGGCAACCGTTGATTCCCTTCATCGGTGATCACGATCATACATAACAGGGAGCAGCATCAATACCTATCCGTCGAGCAGCTTTTTTCACCAAGGTTAAAACATCATTGTTGATCATGAGCACGTGCATCTCACATGCGGTTTAGTAACCCGCTCCATAACGCACTAAAGTCTGATACACATATTAAACACTTTTTTTTTACTCTTTTCAGCATCGGCAAATTGGGACATGTGGCGCCCTCCCACGATATCGCGATCACCAAACAGCTAGCGGTGGTGTCATCGCGAGATCACGGGGAACGGTCAAAATCAACCGTAGGGAAATCGACAGTCATCAAAATAACCCCTGTAAAACATTAAAAATACTTAGAAGAAAATAAGGGGAAAGGGACACCGCCTAGGGCAACGACAGTCGATGACTCAATGTTGTTTTAAAAGCACGAGGCATGGACCAACCTAGACTTTAATAAATAAAAGGGGTAGGCGAAATATTTAGCATTTTTATTAAAAAGGGGCCTGGCCTAGACGATTCAATGGGACATAAGTTGTTTTTAGAACCCCTCCTCTAAAGGTAACGACAGAAAAGACCCAACCCAAAGATAGAACACCAAGGTTTCATGGAAGCAAAGCAAAATTCCAGCCCCAGGTACCTTCCGAATAATCAAGACAAACTAGTAACAAAAGGAAACCAAGGACTTAAATTTGAGGCTCCATCAGATCAAACTATTAAACTACATGAGAAATAAATGAAAACAGTAAATGCATATGTATGTGTATTTGTAAATGTAGGTGTAAAATAAATAAGAATAATGAAAATTATAAAAGAATACAAGGAAAGGTCTCCTCCCTTCTTGGTAGTGATAACCTCCTCCACACACAACCCTTAAAAATTATGAATAGAGGAATATAATCTTTGAAGAACTCAAAGTTGATTCTCTCCTACTTGATGCAATTAGTCATTTTATCCTTACAAACATTTATAGTGATTACTAGAGGCACATAGACCAATTCTTCATAATAGAAGAATTTGATCATACTTTCAATGATGGCATTATGAGAAAACCTTAGGTTAAATGAATAATTCCTAGCTAAGTTCTTTAAATCATGTCCAACCGTATAAGAGAAGACCATTGCTATGTGTACGGATACCATGGAGAAAGGCTAGTCTTTGGGCTCTTTCATCAATCATCCTACCTTAAAACATACCAAAAATCTCCTAGCAATTAGACATAGGAAGATTTAATATGACTTAAAAAAATTATTGCCAAAGTGTAAACTTATGATGACTTAACCGGGCCTAGTACACACTCCCTCCCCGTTAACCACTTAGACATATGGAAATTAAATGTAAATTTGCTGCTATTTTTAGTCATGTAGGTGTCCAATAAACCACTTGGTGGTGTTTCCCTTCAAGTTTATTTACTTGAATGAAGAGAAAAAGTCCTTTGATTACAATTAGAGAATACATTTGAGGCCTTGGTTGTGTAACTGGTGGACCATAGTCACATTTAACACTTGTTACAAAGTTTGGGAGTTAAAATGTTAAGTAGATTTGATTTGTGATGGACACATTTGGACGGTAGTAACAATAGCTTGCAATCTATCAAGACTTGATTACCTTATAACCTATGAAATTCTAGCGATGAAATGATAGATTAATCATAATGTCACCTTGGGATCACATCACCATGAAAGAACTTCATCCAACATCCTTATGAGTGCAGGTACAACCAAATAGGTATTTGTCAGATCTGTCTTCCTCGAGCAAGGGAAATTCAGGAAGGGAAGAGGAAAGTGAGACATGTAGTATGTCTAAAAGAGGGAGATCAACTAGAGGTCAAAGATTAGAAGAAAATTCTGTAAACGCATGGAATTTTTTCTTGCTAAAGGGGGGTCATGTTCTTATGATGATGAGAGCATAGGTGACGTCGAGGTGCCCTTGAGGTACAAACATCTATGGAAACAATGGGTACCCAAGGAACTTCCTCCAATAAACAACGATTTTTGTGTCAACGAGAGGATATATCACATAGCACCATCATCATTACATGGTTTGGGCCTGGTAGAATGACATAAAGGTCTAATATGATAAAGTCTTGAATTGATGAAGTATGTTGGACCCTGTTACAGTTACAAACATTGGATGCAACTGGTTAGATATACACGAAATATGCGTATGTATGCACTATCAACAAATTATATACAACTAAAAGATAAGGATCAAAATAAAGGAGTGGCTATGTACATTGTGGAAGGCCAAAATCATCAGGGAATATTGCAGGGTTTATAAACAGTACATGACCTGGGTCAACAAATAAGCAACCCAATTGCATATTTGAGAACGCGAAACCACAATATTAAGTATGTGCAATAAAATCAATAGCTACTTGGGGAAGAGTTGCTGTCGATTACAATTTGAATCACTTGATTTTAAACCACGGTTACTATGGGGTGAATGCATTACTATGTACCATTTTACCCAACCTCAATTAATGACTCCAATATACCATTTTATTCTTATGTTTTTCATAAGTCTATTGGTTTCATTTTGGTAATATTTTTATATTTAATTTTTGTCCGCAGGTTTATTCATTATGGAAGGCTCTGGCCAGTACGGATCGATAATATCTTCGGCTTTCTGCGACAGGTTTACCTCATTGTAATTGTACAAATTAGATACGAGCAAAATGTTTTATTATTATGTTTTTTTCATAAGTTTTTTGGGTTAATTTTGATAATGTTTTTAATATTCTTGTTGCAGTGGACTGATCAAGGAAAGGCACCAGCAGTAGAGGAGAGCATCCATAGTGAGGTGCAGTCAATATTTTCTGATGATGACATGGCTTATTCAGCAAACCCTTTCGATATGATAAAGAAGCTCATGAAAAAATGCAATAAAGAAATGACTCAGTTGATGTTCAAAATGCCTCAATCAGATGAGATAAAAGAGAGGGTTAAAGTATTGACAGAGAGATTACAAAACTTGCAAGTAAGTTTTCATGAGGTCTTTAATTATAACATAAGTTCATTCATGGTTTTATATTTTGTACACTTTTATGTCATGAACTAAAATATGTGTTATTTTTATAGGGTTATTTTCCTCTTCATGATGCTCTTGGCCATGATCAGGGTACTGCAAGTGCATCCCGAGGAGTAAGGGTTGGTACAAGTGTCCATCCTAATCTTCCTACACATACATCACATTATCTAACCCCATCATCCATGCCTATGTTGTCATTTGAAATGTCGGCAACACATACCATGCAGGCATTCGTTAATGCACCCTCTGGCAGCGAACACATACCAGAACATGTGTCAAGACATGTACCTGGGGATGCAGAGGCCACTAGTACTGGTGATTTTTTAGCAGCATTTCCTAGATCTTCCCAAATTACTAGTATGGGAACATTTCCGGTCACATTTGTGGTGACCAAGGATTTTGTTCCCATAAAGATAGAGAAGGTCCCAGGTACTTTAAAATGTTTTAATTATTATTCTATATAATCCAATTGAGATTTACTTATTGATCGCTCTTTTTAGACTATTGATCCCATGATCATTTTGCAAGAAATGATGTTTTTTTATAAACATCTAAGTGATATTACATTGGAGCTCTTTGGGCCCACCATACGTACACGATGGAATGCCCAAAATGAAGATTTAAAAGATGAGCTCATTAACCGTTTAGTTGTGTTGTTCGGTGATAAAACATTCAACCGAACCAAGGTCCTTAAAGCTAGTACCTATCTAACAAAATTATCACGAGGGACCAATATAGGTCACATTTAGAGAAAAGAACAAAAGTGCGAGAGCATCCCCATGATTCCGGAGAGGCAGTGGAAGGACCTAGTGTCCGATGGAAAGGAGAAGGCTGAATAGAAAAAAGGAAAGACACCACAGGGCCAAGGAAGGTATGTGATATAGAAGCATAAATCTGCAAAAAATCCTGATTAATCGCGATTTTTAAAAAAAACTGCAGGCTGGATGATTTTTTCCCTTATTTTTTGAAAAAATCATTGACTTTTGGTCAATGATTTTTTTCCGTTTCAAACTTCAAAATCACCAAAAAAACGTGTTTAAAATCTGCAAAAAAATGTGAATAAAATGGAGCTGATTTTCCTGCAAAAAAAACCATGAGACCATGGCTTGTTGCTTACTATTATGCTTTGATAGATTTTTCCCCAGCATCCATAGCTTGTTTGAAAGCACCTGTTTTAGGCTTTTAGCCATAGCAGCAAGGCAATGAACTGTTTGATAAAATGCTTTGGTAGACATGTATGAAAAATGTGGTAGCATAGACAAGGCAGTGAATTGCTTGAAAAAAATGTCTCAAAGAAATGTAGTCTCATGGTGATGGAATGGCATGACAAATGCCATGACAAGAAAATTGATATGGATTGTCATGGCATTGCATCACAGTGAGACTGCATTTCTTTTAGGAATTTATTCAAACAATTCACTGCCTTGTCTATGTTATTGCTTACTATTATTCTTTGGTAGATTTTTTCCAAGCATCCATAGCTTGTTCGAAAGCACCTGTTTGAGGTTTTTAATTTTTAGCCATAGCATGAAGGTGTTGAACTGTTTGATAAAATGCTTTGGTAGACGTATGAAAAATGTGGTAGCATAGAAAGGTAGTGAACTATTTGAAAAAATGCTTCAAAAAAATGTGGTCTCATGGTGATGGAATGCCATAACAAATGCCATGACAAGCAAATTGCTATGGATTGTCATGGCATTCCATCCTCGACCACAATTCTTTTGAAATTTTTCAAAATAGTTCACTGCTATTCTGCTTGTACCACCATTATGCTTTGATAGATCTTTTCAAGCATCCATTATGCTTTGATAGATCTTTTCCAAGCATCCATAACTTGTTCATAAGCATTTGGTAGACATGTATGAAAAATGTGGTAGCATCGACAACTGTCACCATTTGATATTTATGTAGTTGTAGTATGTTTTGTGCAATGTAATCAGCGATATGAATATAACCAACAAAAATCTATTTTCTATAATTCATGGATTGAACTCTGTATTTTATTTGCTCTCAATGTCTGTATGCTATGGAAATGCCATTACATTTTTAAAATAAGTAGTTTCTTACTATTTTTTATGGTTTTTTGTTTTTCTACCAAAAAACCCTAGTTTTTCTACCAAAAAACAATATTTTGAAAAAAATCAACTAAAAATAAACAAATCTAATTGAAAATTTGATAAAAAATAAAGAACTTTACCTGTTAGAGATGCAGTCCAAATCGGATATCGGATTTCGCTGTCCACTGTGCGCCCGCCGCCGATGAGCCGAAAACAAATGAGAATGTGTTGGTCGCGGGCCTTTTTTAGTATATATACTTCAAAAAAATCGAATATCCAATCCAAATCGGATATCCGATTTGGATCGGATATTCAATTCCTAGAACTAACTTTCCCTTTTGTCTTGGTCGGAATGAGTGGTTTTTTTATATAGTTCAACAAAATCGGATATCCGATCCAAATCGGATATCCGATTTGAATCGGATATCCGATTCCTAAAACTAAGTTTTCCCTCTGCCTCGGTAGTCACCCCAGCTCCAAAAAGTCAACTCACCATTTTCGCATTTTTGAGTTGTAGAAACACGTATTTTTTTCTCCATTGCCACTTTTTGGCATACCATGATCCTGCACATGCCCCAAAACTTTATTTAATTAGATATAAAATCATCTTTCATCTCCTTTTTATCTTAGGTTAATCTTTAAATCTAAAGCAAAAAGGTCAAATCACCTAATCCTCTTTTTAACTAAGTAAATCAGGATTAAATCTAATCTAATGCATGTCACATTCTCTAGATTTTCCCACTTGCACAAATAAATCAATTAATTCATTTATTAAATCCTCATTTTTCCTCAACAAGGCATCTTTGGAGAATATTCCCTCAAGTTTGAATTTGAATAAAGTTGACTTGTCCCTTCCAACATGACATTAACTCCCCTCTTACATGTCCCTAACTTGGCATTTAAGTCCCTTTTTCTCCCTCCAACAAGCCAATTTTGAAATTTGAAAAGGCCAACTAATCTCATTTATTGGCACATTGACCAAAACTTGCACATCCTCCATCCACTCACATTTGGAAAAGTGGCTCCTTTGTATTGATTGAATCTTTGTCCCACATCACCCATTTTTCTTCTCCTCTCATCAAAATCTTCTATAAATGGAGAGGCTATCCTTCATTTTTAGCATCCACAATCTCATGCAAAGTTACTCTCTTCACATTGAGAGCTAATTTTTCCATTGCATCTTCATCATTGGCTTATCAAGGGTTGGGAAAGGGTCACTTTTCACAACAAAGAGACACCAATCCACTATGGAATAGGTGTGCATTATTTTTCTTTCATGCTTTCAATTAGTTGGTTTTGTCATCTTTTTTGTGAAGTATTATGCATTATTTCATAGGAGCATTTAGTGAGTTTGCATGAACTAACCTTTGTAATGGAGTTTAGATTGTCTGTATATTTTTTAGGTGCTCACACAAACTAATAAATGGAAAATAGGTTTAAAATTTAAAAAATATTGTAAAATTATTGATTTTTAATTTCATTAAAAAATATTCAAAATGTAGTTGTCATTTACATTGTCAAAGTCAACTTTAGTAATAGATTATACCATGACCTTGTATTTTTAGGTGAAAGGATTTAAATTAAATTTAATATCATATGAAAATGGAAAAACTACAAGTTTTAATCATATAATTTACCTCTATATTGGCTAAAGTGACTAGAACCTATTTCTTATTCATATGGCTTATCACACTAGCAAATAGGGTAAAAGCATATACATTAGTGGATCTTCTAATATCAACATCACACATTTAGTCTAGCCAATTAGTGTTTCTCTCATGTAAAATGAAAAACAAGGAATTCTCTACATCCCCCCAAAAATATCTAAATACTCTTTCAACATCCTAAGGAAGCCTTCTAAGATTAGACATATTTGCTAAGAAGTCTTACTACTTAGATTATGTCTAGTCTAGTATAGAAAATATCATACATTAATCTTCCAAATGCACTCTAGTTAGGAACTTTGATGATGTCTTCCATCTTTGAAGTAGACATAGGATAATGTGCCATAGATAAATTTCTCAAATTTTAGCCCCTACTCACATGTAATTTCAACTCCTAGTTCTTTCTAGCCTTAGGGAGCTTAAAAAATGTACATTTTTTCCTCTTCTAAATTGAAATTTTGCACTAAAATTATTTTCAAACAAATTTGAAATTTGTTCTCTGTAGAAGAAAATATTTTGCAAAGGGTGGAAATTTTTAAAGCGTAATAACTTTTGAACTATAGCTCATATTCAAGTTCCATTTTTTGTAAAAGTGAATCTTTTTTCTGCAACGAATCCAAAGAGAATAATTCACACTCATTCTATAAAGTGCTCATTTATGCCTCTTTAGGGTGATTTACAAGCAATATTATGAAGTACTAAATTGTGGGGGGAACAAAATAATCAAGGGAGGTTTTTTGTGTGGTCTATTTTCACACTTCCTCAAGAAGTGATTTTGTGTTATGTTTTTCCCTTCACTTCTACACACGTTTCTAAGTTCTTCATTTCTGCATTTTTACATGCAACTATCTAAGTCTAGTAGCATGGAGTCTAATGTTAATATATTACCCCTAACACCTTTCAATTATCATGATTGGAAGATGAAATTAACTCGTGTGCTTAAGAATAAAGTTTTATATAGGGTAACCATGGGAAAAAACAAGAACCTACAACAACCAAAGACAAATAATTTTTTTTTTAATAACTATGATTAAGCATTTGGCTTCGTATGTTTAAATTTTTCTCTTGAATTCTTGTTCCATGTTGAGAACTTGAAAACACCCAACCAAATTTGGGAAGATCTAAACAATTTGTTTGAGAAAGTTGATGAACTTAGAAGCCATTAGTTGGAAAATCAACTTTTAGGTCTTATTCCTAGGATTTTTACAACTTTACAAGACTTTTTCACTAAGTTTAAATCCTCGGAGTTGAAATTAAAATATTGTGGAATTGACAAGAAAGAGGATCAATTAATCCTTTATGTACTTTCCAAGCTAGGTCTAATTTTTCTTGTGTTTTTATTAACTTTCTACTCTACTAAAAGGGCTCTTGGATCCTCATTGTATGTGCCCACACTTGATAACTTTATTGCTGATCTCACGAGGGAGCAATAATATTTAATTCAAATGGGTAGTTTGAAGTATAGAAAGCCTCAAGCCCTACTTGAAGGGAATGGAACACTTAAAACTTCAAAAGGAGAGAACACTAAAAAGGATAAGGAAATTAAGGAAAAATGAAAATTTGACAATTCCAAAGATTCTTGTCAAAGTAAGAAGTTAAATGTGCCTTTTGTAAGAAACTTGGACATGATGAAAATCAATGTTTGAGGAAACAAATTGAGTCTCTACAATAAATCCTCAAAAATAATAATATAGGGCTACCTGATTACATCAAGGCATCTTCATTAACTCAATAATTTAATACTAAGGAAAAAGAGAAATAAAAGTTCAAAGGCTTAGTTGCTACAACACCTTTATCTCCATCATGGATTATAGAATCTGGTGCTTCACACCATATGCGTTTTTCACATGCTTTCTTCTCATCCTTAGAGCCATAAAGTATGTTTGAAATCACCTTAGGTGATGATATTCCAACATTGGTAAAAGGGAGGTCTGTTAAAGTTGGAGGAAAAATTGTAAATGTTTTAAGTGTACCTTCACTATCAACTAATCTCCTTGCATTTTATCAAATAACTCATTTAGGGAAGGGAATGAGATTATAGTCTCTCCAAATTAAGTTGAGATGAGAGAATTGCAAAGAAACAATGTGGTAGCAATAGAGAGGTAGATCACCAATCTAGGTTATATACCTTCTTCAATTTTTCCATAGATATTTCTCTAAAAGCACTACTAACTCATTTAGGTGAAGTTAGAAAACTATGGAATGAGTGGTTTGGCCAACATAACTATCACTATCTTAAGAAACTATTTCAATAGAATATGGTTAGGGGATTACATAAGGCTAATTTTTCTAAAGGGATTTGTGAAGGTTGTGCACTTGGTAAGCATCTAGAAGCAAAAATTGACAAAGGAAAATCATGAAGGGTAGTTCACAAGTTTTGGAACTTTTACATAGTGATGCTTCAAGGTATTTTCTCCATCTATATTTTACAAAGGCTAGATATTTTCTCACCTACATTGATGATTTCTCACATTTTACATGGTTATATTTAGGAAAAAATTAGAAGTGTTTGAATATTTTCAAGATTTCAAAGCTCTAGCTAAAAAAAATTAGGGAAAGTCATCAAGGTTCTTCAAACAAATAATGGGATCTTGAGTATTCTAGTAATAATTTTGATTAGTTTCTTATATCATAGGAGATAGATGTATAGAACACAATTCTTTATACCCCTCAATAAAATGGTTATGTAGAATGAAAAAATAGATATTTGAAAGAGATGGCTAATTGTATGATTTACTCTAAGATCCTCACACTAGCATATTGGGTAGAAGTAGCCAACCATTCATGTGTTACATTTAGAATAGAATTCCACATTTAAATCCTTGAAGGATATCACTCCCTTTGAAGCTTGGAAAGGATAGAAACCATTATTTTATTTCAGATTTTTGTCTCCCTATCAATTCCAAAAGAGCTTCACAAGGCTATGAATTGAAAATTGAAACCTTGCATCCTTTTTGGATATCCAGATGGTGTAAAAGGACATCACATACACCCTAACACACATGATTTTTTAATTGAGATAAGTGTTAAGATTCAAGAAACATCTCTTTAAACTATACTTGACACCTCCCAACATATTCTGGACTCACAAGATATTGATTATAACACTAATGATTTAGATCATTCTTAGAAAATTCCTAGAGCAGTTTCTTCTTCTTCCAGTTCTCATAGTGACGATAAGAATGAGTGTGCATCTTCATATAGTTCATGGATTACATTGCAAGTTGATATTTCCACACCAAAATCACCCTCATTTTTCACTCTACATAGGGTATATATGGGGGTACATGATCCAGTAGATGAAAGATAGTTTCAAGTAGATTTTTTAGGGGGCACAGAACTCATTTCCTTCAATTCATGATCCGCATACATTCAGATAGGAATCAAGCATACCAGAGTGTGATATTATTATGGATGAGGAATATGATTCCTTAATTAGAAATCACACTTGGAATTTGACTTCACTTTCTAAGAAAAGGAAGATAATTCAATGTAGGTGGATATATTGAACTAAATTTAAAGCAGATTGGTCAGATGATAAGTATAAAGCATGATTGGTTGCCTAAGGTTTTTAACAAGTTGTACGAATTGACTCTAAAGAAACCTTTGCAAGAATTACTAAGATGACTTCCTTTCAACTCACACTTGCTACAACCACAACACATCGATGGTATGTACATCAGATGGATGTGAAGAGTCCATTTCTTCACAAAGACCTTGAGGAGTAAATCTATATGGAACAACCACCAAGGTTTTTTCAATATTCATCCTTCTTTTGGAGACTTAGGAAATATTTCTATGAATTCAAACAAGCTCCTAGAGCTTGGTATGCCAAGATGGATCTTCCTATGTCCTATCTTCAGGTTTTAACACTATTTATCTTTTATGGTAGGATGATTCACTTTTGATACTATTTATATATATTGATGATATTTTGATTATTGAGAGTACTTCATTTGTCATTACAATAGTGAATACATCACTTTAGGATAGATTTGACATCACAAATGGGTTTATTGCACTACTTCATTGGCATTGAGATTTCATAGTCATCTTCATGGATTACTCTTACACAATCTAAGTATACTCATGATCTACTTGCACAGTTTCACATGAATACTTGCAAACCATCTCTAACTACCTTTATATCTAAAATCAATCTTGAGACTTCATGTACTACATCATTGGTTGATGCTACACTAGATATCAACAACTTGCTAGTAGTCTTATAAAATTGACTCATACCAGGCTGAACATTACTTATGTAGTAGACATGGTTTAGAGGTTTATGTAGGAACCTCATGAGTTGTATTGGAAAAAAACTAAGAGGATCATTCATTACTTTCATGGTACTATTGGGTTTGGGATTCATTATAGAGTTGGTTCATCACTTGACTTGGTTTCATAGATTCAGATTGGTCTAGTGACACTAATCATCACAAGCCCGCTTTAGGTTATAACTTTTCACTTGGTTTAGGTCCTATTAGTTGTTCTAGCAAGAAGTAGAATGTTATTGCTATATCATCCACAAAGGCAGAGTTCAAAGGGGTTTTAACTTATCTACTCAGCCTATATGGCTTCAATGCATTCTTTTTGAGTTTATATTCATTTCAAGTGGTATGTAATTATCTATTGTGACAACCAGAGTACCATTCAGATATGTGGGAATCCAATTCAACATCAGTGAACCAAACACATAGATATTCATATGTATTATATTCAAGAGTTGACTCATGGAAAAATCATCAACTTAGTCTTTTTTCCAGTCTTCAAAGAATTTTGTTGACATCTTCACCAAACCCTTTACTAAGAGCAAGTTCATTCATCTACAAGCTCTTCTTGGCATACATTCTACATCAGTAGCATAGTCATCCTTAGGGGGATTTTCTAGTCTCCTCCTCATCATCTATCTTTTTAGAGGATATATTTTTTCTCATTGGATTTTCTATCTTACTCCATGCTTTTAGAGAGATTTCATAGTACATGATTACCTTATAAGGCTTCATCGTCAAGAATCATTGATTTTCAATTGTACATGGGTACCTCACCAAGCTAGTAGCTAGGACCCATTTCGTCCATGTGCACCTAAGCTATGCTTAAGTGGGTGTGTTAGTGTATATATTTGATGCATACACTTAGGCTTACTTAAGCCTACTTAGTCATTGATTTACATTTGACACTTATTCATGCAATGTGACAAGTTGTTTAGGAGTTTCATAGAGGTGTTACCATAGTTTTGATACCTCACGCTACTTTAGCGAAAGTCAACTAACCACCACGCCACATATGATGATTGATATCCTAATTTCGTAGATGCTAGTCTCATATCTCCTATTTAGGGTATGTGTAGGACCATGACGAACCAAAAAGTGGTGATATGATGGGTATGTGTAGGGTATGTGGCTGACGACTTTTTTTACCCTTGGAAAATTGATGAAATGAAAAGGGTTTTTAAAGGAGATTCTCAACTTTCCACCAATATAACTTATGCTTTATTTTTAATTTAATAAATAATCATTATTCATTTTCTATTTGAATTATGACTAAAGTCTTGATTGACAGGCTGATCAAGAAAAACATCTATAGCTTTCAAACAGTATCACATTTTTTGAATCTGAAACATGCGTCACATTCTATGCTTCGCATACTATAGATTAAAAAAAAAAGAAATTCATGAAGTTTTGACTAGGTTAAGGTGGTCAGACACACGAGTTTTTATATTTTTTAAAATTTGTAATAAAAAATTCATAATTAATAATTTACTTGGAAAAAAATTGCAAAAAATATGCATCACATCCAGAAATGAGTCCTCTACTTATATCTAAAATATTATTAAAAAATATTATCATTTTATTGTGGTTAGGGTGGTGACACAAACACCTACTTCTTATTTTTTCCCTGAAATTTAAGTATTACTGCATTGAAATTTCAAAATTTTACCAAATAAATTTAAAAATAAAATAAACCTAGTAGTTTAGAAACTAAATTCAATTTTCTACAGATTATATTCTTACATATTTTTGAAATAATATAGGTAACTTATTCAATTTTTTATGTCAAGTTGCCTAACTCTGATTTTTTTGAATTTTTGCCACTTAAGGGCCTGTTTTTTCCATGATGATCCTGCACATACCCTTTATATATACCTATTTTTCCTAATATAAAAAATCAATTTTATGCAAAAAAATTCAATTATGGTTATTTTTAATTGAAATGAAATGAATAGCTCGGTTCTGGGTATGTGCAGGACCATCATGGAAAAACCAGGCCCTTAAGTGGCAAAAAAATTAGAAAAATCAGAGTTTGGCAACTTGACATAAAAATTTGAATAAGTTATCTATATTATTTCAAAAATATGTAAGAATAGAATTTGTATCAAATTTAATGCAGTTTATAAACTACTAGGTTGTTTTTTTTTTTTTTAAATCTATTTAGTAAAAATTTAAAATTTCAATGTAGTGGTACATAAATTTCTAGGATAAAATAAGAAGTAGGTGTCTGTCTGACCACCCTAACCACAATAAAATGATAATATTTTTTTATAATATTTTAGATATAAGTAGAGAACTCATGCCCTGATGTGATGCATACTCTTTTGTAATTTTTTTCCAACTAAATAGTTAATTATGATTTTTTTATTACAATTTTTAAAAAATATAAAAAATCATATGTCTGACCACCTTAACTTGGTAAAAAATTCATGAAATTCAATTTTTATTTTTTTAATCCTATAGTATGCAAAGTATAGAATGTGACGCATGTTTTGGATTCAAAAAATGTGATACCATTTGAAAGTTATAGATGTTTTTCAATCAGCCTATCAATCAGGACTTTAGTTGTAATTTAAATAGAAAATGAATAATATTTACTTATTAAATTCAAAGTAAAGAATAATTTATATTAGTAGAAAACTGAGATTCTCCTTTAAAAAATCTTTTCATTTCAACAATTTTGGGTAAAAAACTAGTTGTCAGCCACATACCCATCATATTGCCACTTTTTGGCCCATCATGATCTTGCACATACCCTCCTACTTTTAGGAGATGGAATAGAAGAAGGGTTTAGGACCTTCCTCCTATTTCATTATATTTTATTCAAGGAAACCTTAGAGATCTTAATCTAGTGATAAGAGTAGGGAAAGAGATCTATAATAAGGTGTCCTAGTGTTGTGATTAAATACAATAAGAGGGTTCCCCACCAAACAAAGGATTGGATAGACAGGAAATGTAAATGATATGCAAAACCTAATCATATGACCTAGAAAATAAACTCTAATCAGAATAGAAAACTAAAAAATAAGTAGAGGTGTGCCTGGAAAGCTGTAAATGCTCAAAACAAGGTATGCACTCTTAAAAATTTGACTTTTAATGCACATTGGGAATCATACACCAGTAGGGGCGATTTAGTCCCAGTTTAGGGTTTTGTGCTGAAGTAGGAACCTTGAACTACTAAACTAGGATATGCAAAAAATGCCTGAAAAACTGGTATACTGGGACTGATATGCCACAAGTGGCGATTTAGTCCTAGTATCTAGGTTGGTATAAAATTTTGATATCCTCTAGTGACTTCCTGTAGCTTCTCTCCTGTCAAATCTCTAAATCTAAAACACCGAATTCTGCACTATCAATGAATTTTTGTGATCTTGCAATTTAGATCACAACTTTGAAAACTTTCTCCAAAATTTCTCTTCAATGGATCTTTAACTTAGATCTACAAATCACAAATAAAAGAGATGGAAAAATGGTGTTTTATTAGTGGATAGGGGTTTTCCTTGTTCAAACCCCATTTTGGTAATCAAACCTTGAAATGAAATCAAATAGAATGAAAGAAGGATGAATGAACAAATATGCAATGTTGCAACTCACCAAACCCTTGAAAAAAAGGCTGCAATCTTGTATGCAATGGCTAGCATGAATTTGGATCTTCACTCTTGATTGTAAGTTATGGATATTGACTTAAATACTTTCTTGAACCATAAGAACCGACATAAAAAATGTTAGCTCAATAACAAACATGATGTATGATGACTTTGACATGGATCTTGAATCTTGAATATAGCTCCAAAATGCTTGATAATCAACTCTTGAATGCTCTTGAATGCTCTTCTAAACTCTCTTGATCACCAATTAGTTATAATGCTTGATATTAAAAAGTGTTAGGATAAATTGAGAGAAATAGCCTTGTATTTATACTTGTTTATGCCAAATTTCCTAAAATTACAACACTACACGCTGACATCAAATCTAGGAGAATAAAATCCCAATAGGAATTGAATTCAAAATTAAGTCCAAGCTAAATGGGACCCATACACTAGTTGGGGCGTATGGGTCCCAGTAGGCTAAGCTTGGGACACAAATTTGAACAAATGTTTATTTTTATGCCAAATTTTGGACTAGGAACCAAAACTTAGGTATGACCCAGATGCCCACGGTGGCGTATGAGTCCTAGATCACTACATTTGTGCCATGCAATCCAAAATCATTAAGTTATTAGTGGTCATTAAATATGTGCTAGGATCATCCTTAGAAAGATGTAATAATTAAGTCTTGTGGCTGCAAAATAAGACCAAATAAGGCATAAAGAAGCCAATTTTAGCAGGGAGGGCCCAAAAAGTGTGAAAATGTAAAGGGATACATTTTCCTACACTACAATAATATATCATATTTACTATATTTCATCCTCTATTCAAGTCATATATTTTTGTTGCCTCTATCTTTTCTTATCTCCATCCCAAGAATAGTTTTATCTACACTAAGATATTTTATTTCAAAATTTGTAAAGAATTGAGATATTAATTCTAAATTCAAACATTTCCATTTTTCAAGAAATAAGAAATCATCATTATATAAATAAATATCTAGGAGATGATCATCATTAGAATTAAAATAATCATAGTGATTATATTTATAGTGTTCAAATAACAAAACCAAAATAAATGTATCAAAATTATGGCACCATATCCTAGGACTCTGCTTCAAGCCATACACATTTATTAAAATTACTAACAAAATTATGTTTACCTTTAACTATGTAGTTCTCTATTTATTTCATATGAATATCTTCCTCCAAGTCACCATGAAGGAATGTCATTTTCACATCCTTTTTCTTGAAATATAAGTCATAACATATGGGAATTATAATAAGAATATAATGGACATCATTTTTGCAATAAGAGAAAAATTATCACCATAACCAACCACATCAACTTTAGAGTAAACTTTCACAACCTACCATACTTTATATTTGTTAATTTACTTCCATATATATCAATATTTGTTTTGAACACCCATTTAAAACCAATAGATTTATGTCCCAAAGACATTGGTACTAGGTCTCGTGTATAATTTTTTTAAGTGTTTTCATTTCTTCATCCACAAATATCTTCCAAGACTCTATTTCATTCACACCTAATTTTTCTTGTATATATTTTGGTGCATCAATGTTAGTATTCAAAGAAAAAAATATCACCAATTACAAGGGGAATCTGGGAATAGGTCACTATGTCTTTTAGAGACCTTTGATTAAAATGAGGTGGAATTTCTTCCTCCTCTTATAAAGATTCAAAGATTGATGAAAATGGCCTTGGTTAAACTTTCTCAAGAATAGAAGAGAGATAAATAACTTATTTCCTTTCTATTTGTTAAGGTTTCAAGAAAAATAAGAACCCTTAGTTTTTATAAAAATAGCACTCCTAATATATAGTACCTTTTGTTCAACAAGATCCAAAATCTTACATAATTTCATACCATAATGTATATATATATATATATATATATATAATTGTTTTCATTGTTTTCTCCTCCCTTGACACATGTACATATGCCTCACAACCAAAAAATATAAAATTTATCAATGAAGGGTTGTGACCTAATCATTTCTCCATGATCATTTTATCAACAAGAGCTAATGTAGGTGATGTGTTAATTAGGTAGCAAGTTCTTACTACAACTTTTTCCCAAAACCTTTATTCCAAGAAAAATTACCTAAGCATACTTCTATCCTTTTCTATTAGAAATAATACTAAATATTCTCTCATCTCTCAATCATAATGAATTTTTTTTTAAAGATAAAAACATTTTTACTAAAAAAAATCCCTATTTGTGTGCATGTTATCTAAGTAATATTTATAAACTCGTTCCAATTAAAAATTGATTGCAATTTCCATATCAATATTTTTTAACCCATAATTTAAATATTACTTCATTGAAAATATAAGTACACAAACATCTATGAATAGAGATATAAAACATTTATTTAAAATTAATTTAACATTTTTTATATATCATTTTGATAATAAAATCTACATTTTAACCCATTATATAACATCAATATCAATAAAAGGGTATACAAATATAATCAAGTCTAGTTTTATAATTTTTTAAACATAATCATAAGTATAATATGTCTTTGTGATCAAGTCCTTGACATTATTTATGAATCCATAAATGGAGAGCATACTATAGGTTATTTTCCTCCAGCTATAGACCAATGGTCCTCTACACACCTTCCAATTGGAAGTGGTCCTATACTTCATGAAGGTAGAAAATATATAAATTTGAAATCATATAATTCCATCAAATACCTATGTTTAGTGAGGCATGTGTAGAAATATGGGGAACCAAAAAGTGCCACCACCACTTTTGTGTCCATCTAGGATATTATGTCAGCGTATTATAATGTGTTCATGTTATTTTTGAGATAAAATGTAGACTATGTAGAGGCTAAGCTCATTTGAACTCAACCTCTCAATAGTTCATATTATACCACAACACAAGGAAATCATGCATGCATTTTGGATTCAAGCACATTGTTATTGCTAAAATTCTCAAATCATATTTGTGAGATCGAGGTAGGATTTGTTAGATTTAGTGAAAAAAATATTTAAATAGTAAGAGATATTTTTTTAGTTCAAGTTTTTCTAATTTTGGGGAATTGAAAATACCCCGCCAATTCATGATATCCCTAATTCACCAATTCAAAAAATTCCTCATGAATTATAAATACATAAAACTCCTCCAACAATACCTAGTTATCATCCCAAGATGCAACAAAATATCTTATAAAATATATAAAATAATAAGAAATAAGTACAAATATTAATTGAGAAATTGTGGAATATGAGTGGAACAAGTGTTGAACACACAAATATGTTGACAGGGGAGTGAATTAGCATATATATAAAACTTAAAATAATTCCATTTGTAGATCAAACATCAATTCCTATTAACTAAAAGAATCTAGTAGAAATGAAAACATGCACCACATAAGGACCCAATATTTGTACATAGAAAACAAAATATTTGAATTCTCCAAAGGAGGAATATTATGTTCTTTACTATAATTAGTGTTCCCTAGAGTAGAGACATACTTCACCTTGATCTCCTATACCAGTATTCTTTGGAGGAGTAGTCTCATCAGTCTACATATCATTTTTCTCTTAATAATCACTAGTTGTCATATTACCATAAAAAATTGATAGATCTATTTGTTGAGTACACACATTAGATATATCCTACAAGATAGTATTATTTGGAGGAACTTGTTTCTCAATAGTCACCTTAGTGTTCTTCATTTCTTCAAGAATTTTGGTTGTATTTTCTTTTGTCTCTTCCTACATCCTTTCTATCTCTTCTTTGTGTTTCCCCATTAGAGTATTTATCCTTTTTTTAGTTTTGAATGCCTGTGCCTATTATTAAGATGATTTAACCATTTCTTCATGACAAATAAATAAACCAGTCTTCTCTTATGTTGTTTTCTTTGATTTAGCTTCTTATACCACAACTTCATTCCTCTTGTTACTAAGTATATCTACAAGACTTGTCAAAAGTTGATCAATGATCTCATTTAGAGCCATACTAAAAAATATTTATATAGATAACTATACCCTTTTAGTTGTGGCCTTTCCAACAGGAGACATCTCATCATAAAGATCAACAATCTAAACTGTTAGTTCATCATGTTGTGCAATTGCATTAATAGTAGACTAAATCTATAGAGGCTCATGTTCAAGTGTTTTTGGAGGAGTTTCTTTGTTTTGTTGATTTTTTCATTTTATTTTTCTTTATATTTTGGGTATGTGTAGGATCATGATGGGCCAAAAAGTGGTGATATTATGGGTATGTGTAGGGTATGTGGTTGACGACTTTTTTTACCCAAAATTGATGAAACAAAAAGGGGTTTTAAAGGAGATTCTCAGCTTAAATCCACCAATATAAATTATGCTTTACTTTGAATTTAATAAATAATAACTATTCATTTTCTATTTGAATTATGACTAAAGTCTTGATTGAAAGGCTAATTAAGAAACATCTATAGCTTTCAAACAGTATCACATTTTTTGAATCTGAAACATGTGTCACATTCTATGCTTTGCATACTATAGGATTAAAAAAATGAATTTCATGAAATTTTGACCCAAGGTAGTAGCAGGGTATGTGCAAGATCATCATGAAAAAATAGGCCCTTAAGTGGCAAAAAAATTAAAAAAATTAGAGTTAGGAAACTTGACGTAAATATTTGAATAAGTTATCTATATTATTTTAAAAATGTGTCAGAATAGAATATGTAGCAAATTGAATTTAGTTTCTAAACTACTAGGTATGTTTAAAAAAGATAAAAAATCTATTTGGTGAAAATTTGAAATTTAAATGCATTGGTACTTAAATTTCAGGGAAAAAGAAAGTAGGTGTTTATCTGACCATCCTAACCACAATAAAATGATAATATTTTTTATAATATTTTAGATATAAGTAGAGGACTCATGCCCCGATGGGATGCATATTTTTTTGTAATTTTTTTCCAAGTAAATAATTAATTATGATTTTTTTATTACAACTTTTTAAAAAATATAAAAAATTGTCTGACCACCTTAACTTGGTCAAAACTTCATGAAATTCAATTTTTCTTTTTTTAATCCTATAGTATAGGAAGTATAGAATGTGATGCATATTTTGGATTCAAAAATTGTGATACCGTTTGAAAGCTGTAAATTCTTTTCAATCAGCCTATCAATCAGGATTTTAGTTGTAATTTGAATAGATAATGAATAATAATTACTTATTAAATTCAAATTAAGTCATAATTTATATTGGTGGAAATTTTAGAATCTCTTTAAAAAACCCTTTTCATTTCATCAATTTTGGGTAAAAAAGAGTCGTCAGCCACATACCCACCATATTGCCACTTTTTGGCCTAGCATGATCCTGCACATACCCAACACATATGAGTTTTTTATATTTTTTAAAAGTTGTAATAAAAAATTCATAATTAATTGTTTACTTGGGAAATAATTAAAAACAATATGCATCACATTGGGACATGATTCCTCTACTTATATCTAAAATAAATTATAAAAAAATATTATCATTTTATTGTGGTTAGGGTGGTTAGACAGACACCTACTTATTTTTTCCCTAAAATTTAAGTACTATTGCATTGAAATTTTAAATTTTCACCAAATAGATGATTTCTTTTTAAATAAACCTAGTAGTTTAGAAACTACATTCCATTTGCTACAAATTCTATTTTTATATATTTTTGAAATAATATAGATAGCTTATTCATTTTTTTATGTCAAGTTTCCTAACTCCGCTTTTTCTTAATTTTTTTCCACTTAAGGGCCTTAATAGAATATAGTTTTCATAGTCCATGATGCTTTATTGTTGAGATTTATGGTTTGAAGTTGTGTGTTATTTTTGGCATTGATGTTTTATATCAAACTCTATGATCCATCATCACGATTGCAGTAAGAGAAAAAGAGTGAGAATTAATGTAGTAGACTCAGTTAAATAAATGATCCCGCACATACCTTTTTTCTTTGTATTATCCTTTTCTTATTATCTCCTCTCTTATTTTAAATATAAAACATTTCATTTCATCTTGTTCATCTTGTTCATCATCATCCACATTCGTCGAATTAATCTTCTCCCTTTTATCCATTTGCTTAGATTTTGGTTTCTTCCCCTCTATACTCTTTGTTTGCACTTGTGCTTCAGTAGTGAAAGGTAGAAAATTGTCGCTATCTAGTTTAGGACATAGAACAACAAGTTTTCTACACTTCTCATTCAAGGAAACCCTAGAGATCTCAATTCAAGGAAATAATGAAAGGAATAAATCTACTAAAGGTTGTCCTAGGGGTGTGATTAAAGAATAAAAGTGGGTTCACCACCAACCTAGGGCTTGGAAAGACTCAGAATATGCAATATTTACTGATAAAAACCTAATGACATGCAAAACTGAAATGAATGACCTAGAAATAAGTTCAAATAAAAAAAACTAAGAAAGTATAGAGGTGCACTTGGAAACCTTAATATGCTCAGAATGAGGACTAAAATGCTAAAAATTTTGACTTTAATGCTCACTCAGACTCATACACCATGCTCAATGATTTAGTCCCAGACTAGGGTTTTTGAAAGAAACTATAATTTAGAACTGTTGAATTATGATCTAAAGAAAATGTCTAAAAATGTGTATACTATGACTCATATGCCACAAGTGGTGATTTAGTCCCAATATTAGGGTTGCTTCAGAACTCTAATATCCTCTGGTGAATTCTTAAAGCTTTCTTCCTATCAAATCCCTAGGTCTGAATCATTGAACTACAACCTATAGGTGACTTTCCATGATCTTGAAGTAAGGTTACAACCTTGATAACTTTGCAACTTTTCTCAAATATTTCTCTTCAATGTGTCTTCAACCTAGATCACGTATTTCAAACCCTAGGAACAAAAGGCTACAATCTTGTATGTAATGGCTACAATGGATGTAGATCTTAACTCTTGCTTGAATAATATAATAACCAATCATCATTGTATAAATAAATAACTAGGAGATGATCACCATTAGATTTAAAATAATACGAGTGATTATATTTATATAGTGGTCAAATACCAAAACCAAAATAAATGTATTAAAATTACAGTACTGCATCCTAGGACTGTGCTTCAAGCCATACACATATTTATTAAAATTACTAACAAAATTATGTTTACCTTTAACTATGTAGTTCTCTAGTTATGTCATATAAGTATCCTACCCCAAATCACCATGGAGGAATGTCATTTTCACATCCTTTTTCTTGAAATATAAGTCATAAGATATAGGAATTGTAATAAGAATATAATGGACATCACTTTTACAACAAGAGAAAAATTATAACCATAACCAACCACATCAACTTTAGAGCAACCTTTCACAACAAACAATACTTTATATTTCTTAATTTACTTCCATCTATATCAATATTATTTTCGAACACCCATTTATAACCAATATATTTACATCCCAAAGACATTGGTACTAGGTCTCAGGTATAATTTTTTTAAGTGTTTTCATGTTTTTCATCCACAAATATCTTCCAAGACTCTATTTCATTCACACCTATTGTTTCTTGTATATATTTTGGTACATCAATCTTAGTATTCAAAGAAAAACATATCACCAATTACAAAGGGAATACCTATGAAGTGGTCACTATGTTTTTTAGATCTTTGATTAAAATGAGGTGGAATTACTTCCTCCTCTTATAAAGATTCAAAGATTGATGAAAATGGCCTTGGTTAAACTTTCTCAAGAATAGAAGAGAGATAAATAACTTATTTCCTTTCTATTTTTTAAGGTTTCAAGAAAAATAAGAACCCTTAGTTTTTATAAAAATAACACTCCTACTATATAGTTCCTTTTGTTCAACAAGATCCCAAATCTTACATAATTTCATACCATAATGTATAAATATATATGTAAAAACTTGTTTTCATTGTTTTCTCCTCCCTTGACACAAGCACATATGCCTCACAATAAAAAAATATAAAATTTATCAATGAAGGATTGTGACCTAACCATTTCTCCATGATCATTTTATCAACAAGAGCTAATGTAGGTGATATGTTAATTAGGTAGCAAGTTCTTACTACAACTTTTTCCCCAACCCTTCATTCCAATAAAAATAACCTAAGCATACTTCTATCCTTTACTATTATAAATGATACGAAATTTACTCTCATCGAGCTCAATCATAATGAAAATTGTTTGAAAAAAAAATTACTAAAAAAATCCCTATTTGTGTGTGTTATCTAAGTAATATTTATAAAATCATTTCAATTAAAAATTGATTGCAATTTCCATATCAATATTATTTAACCCATAATTTAAATAATACTTCATTGAAACTATAAGTACACAAACATTTATGAATATAGATATAAAACATTTATTTTTAATTAATTTAACAATTTCTATATATCATTTTGATAATAAAATCTACATTTTAATCCGTTATATAACATCAATACCAATAAAAAGGTATAAAAATATAATCACATAGTTTTATAATTTTTTAAACATAATCATAAGCATAATATGTCTTTTTGATCAAGTCCTTGACATTATTTATAAATCCATAAATGAAGAGCATACTCTAGGTTATTTTCCTCTACCTATAGACCACTGGTCCTCTACACACCTTCCAATCGGAAATGGTCCTACACTTCATGAAGGTAGAAAATATATAAAATTGCAATCATATAATGCCATCAAATACCTATGTGTAGTGAGGCATGTGTAGAAATATGGGGACCAAAAAAGTGCCACCACCACTTTTGTGTCCATCTAGGATATTATGTCAATGCATTATAATGTGCACATGTTATTTTTGAGATAAAAATGTATACTATGTAGAGGTTGAGCTCATTTGAACTCAACCTCTCAATAGTTCATATTATACCACAACACAAGGAAATCATGCATACATTTTGGATTCAATCACATTGCTATTGCTAAAATTCCCCTATCATATTTGTGAGATTGAGGTAGGGTTTGTTAGATTTAGTGAAAAAAAAGTTAAATAGTAGGAGATATTTTTTTAGTTCAAGTTTCTTTAATTTTGGGGAATTGACAAAATCCCACCAATTCATGATATCCCTAATTAACCAATTCAAAAAATTCATCATGAATTATAAATACATAAAACTCATCCAACAATACCTAGTTCTCATTCCATGATGCAACAAAATATCCTATAAAATATATAAAATAATAAGAAATAAGTTTAAATATTAATTGAGAAGTTGTGAAATATGAGTGGAACAAGTGTTGAACACACCAAAATATTTATGGGGGGGGGGTGAATTAGCATATATAAAAAAACTTAAAACAATTCCATTTGTAGATCAAACATCAATTCATATTAATTGAAAGAAGAGTGGAAATGAAAACATGCACCACACAAGGGCACCAATATTTGTACATAGAAAACAAAATGAGGGAAAAAACACAATAAGAGTTAACTCACAATACATGAAGCTCTCTACTTATAAAAGATACTTGAAATTTCTTAGGATTATCCTCTTTCTTCTTCTCATCAATTGTTGAATTCTCCAAAGGAGGAATATTATGTTCTTTACTATAATTAGTGTTCCCTAGAGTAGGGACATACTTCAACTTGATCTCATGTACTAGTATTCTCTGGAGGAGCAGTCTCATCAGTCTACATATCATTTTTCTCTCACTCATCACCAGCTCTAATATTACCCTAAAAAACTGATAGATCTATGTCTTAAGTAGACACATCAGGTATATCCTACAAGATAGTATTATTTAGAGAAACTTGTTTCTCAACAGTCACCTCAATGTTGTTCATTTCTTCAAGAATTTTGGTTGTCTTTTCTTTTGTCTCTTCCTACATCCTTTCTATCTCTTCTTTATGTTTACTCATTAGAGCATTTATCCTTTTTTTAGTTTTGAACACTTGTGTCTAATATTGAGATAAGTTAACCTTTCCCTCCTACGAAATAAAAAATCAGTCTTGTCTTATGTTGTTTTCTTCATTTTAGCTTCTTCTACTAAAACTTCATTCCTCTTGTTACTAAGTGTATCTACAAGACTTGTCAAAAGTTGATCAATGATCTCATTTAGAGACATACTAAAACTATTTATATAGATAACTATACCATTTTCAGTTGTGGCCTTTCCAATAGGAGACATCTCATCATAAAGATCAACAATCTAAATTGTTAGTGCATCATGCTTTTCAATTTCATTGATAGTAGATTGAAGCTATAGAGGCTCATGTTCAAGTGTTTTCAAAGGATTATCTTTGTTTAATGTTGAATTTTTCCTTTTATTTTTCTTTATATTTTGGGTATGTGCAAGATCATGATGAACCAAAGAGTGGTGATATTATGGGTATGTGTAGGGTATGTGGTTGGTAACTTTTTTTTACCCAAAATTGATGAAGAAAAAAGGGTTTTTAAAGGAGAGTCTCAACTTAAATCCACCAATATAAATTATGCTTTATTTTAAATTTAATAAATGATTATTATTCATTTTCTATTTGAATTATGACTAAATTCTTGATTGATAGGCTAATTGAGAAACATCTATAGATTTAAAACGGTATCACATTTTTTGAATCTAAAACATGTGTCACATTCTATGCTTCACATACTATAGGATTAAAAAAATGAATTTCATGAAATTTTGACATGAGTCCTCTAATTATATCTAAAATATTATAAAAAATATTATCATTTTATTGTGGTTTGGGTGGTCAGATAGACACCTACTTCTTATTTTTCCCTGAAATTTAAATACTACTGCATTGAAATTTCAAATTTTCACCAAATAGATTATTTCTTTTTAAATAAACATAGTAGTTTAGAAACTACATTCATTTTTTTATAGATTCTATTCTTACATATTTTTGAAATAATATAGATAACTTATTCAATTTTTTACGTCAAGTTGGCTAACTCTATTTTTTCTTAATTTTTCACCACTTAGGGGCCTATTTTTTCCATGATGATCCTGCACCTTTTTTTGTTTATTATCCTTTTCTTGTTATCTCCTCTCTTCTTTTCAATATAAAAGATTTCATTTCATCTTGTTCATCTTTTTCATCTTCATCTACATTCACCGGATTAATCTTCTCCCTTTTATCCATTTTCTTAGATTTTGGTTTCTTCCTCTCTATACTCTTTGTTTGCATTGGTGCTTCAATAGTGAAAGGTAGAAAATTGTCACTCTCTAGTTTAGGATTTAGTACAAGTTTTCTATACCTCTCATTCAAGGAAACCCCAGAGATCTCAATTCAAGGATAGAATGAAAGGAATAAATCTACTAAAGGTTGTCCTAGGGGTATGATTAAAGAATAAAAGTGTGTTCACCACCAAGCTAGGGCTTGGAAAGACTCATAATATGCAATATTTAATGATAAAAACCTAATGACATGCAATACTTAAATAAATGACCTAGAAATGAGTTCAAATAAAAACAAAACTAAGAAATTATAGAGGTTCACCTAGAAACCTGAATGTGCTTAGAATGAGGACTGAAATGCTGAAAATGTTGACTTTAATGCTCACTCAAACTCATACTCCAAGCTCAGTGATTTATTCCCAGACTAGGATTTCTGACAAAAACTAGAATCTAGAACTGTTGAATCAAGATCTATAGAAAATGTCTGAAAATGTGTATATTGTGACTCATACACCACAAGTGGTGATTTAGTCCCAATATTACAGTTGCTTCAAAACTCTAATATCCTCTAGTGAATTCTTGAAGCTTTCTTCTTGTCAAATCTCTAGGTCTGAATCATTGAACTACAACCTATAGATGACTTTCTATGATCTTGCAAGTAAGGTGACAACCTTGATAGCTTTGAAAATTGACAACTTTTCTCCAATCTTTCTCTTCAATATGTCTTCAACCTAGATCACCTAGATCAAACCCTAGGAACAAAAGGCTACAATCTTGTATGTAATGGTTGCAATATATGTAGATCTTGACTCTTGCTTGAATGATATGGATCTTGATTTAAATGCTTGCTTGAATTATAAAAACCCTACATCACAAATGTTAGCTCAAACATAAACATGATGCATGATGACTTTGACATGATACTTGATTCCTAAATAATGCTCCAAAATGCATCATAATCACTCTTGAATGCTCTTGTAAACTCTTGTATTCACAAACTTTCTAGAATACTTGAATACTTGAATTTCCAAAAGAAAATATGTAAAATAACCTTGTATTTATACTTGTTTATGCCAAATTTCTTGAAATTACAACACTACAAGCCAACATCAAATCTAGAAGAATAAAATCCCACCAAGAATTTGAATTTAATTTATGTCAAAGCTAAGCAAGATGCATACACCAGTTTGGGTGTATGAGTCCCATTAGGCTAAGCTTGGGACACATTTTTCAAAAAAATCTTAGTTTTATGTGAATTTTAGATCTAGGCCTCAAAACCTAGGTGGGACCCATATGCCCAAGGTGGCATATGTGTCCTAGATCACTAAATATGGGCCCTAAATCTAAATTCATTAATTTATTATTGGCCATTTGATATATGTCGATATTATCCTCAAAAAGATGGATTAATTAAGGCTTGTGGATGAAAAATAAGGCCAATTTAAGGCATAAAGAAGCCTAGTTTTAGCAGGGAGGGTCCAAACAAGTGTGAAAGTGTCAAGGATGACATTTTTCTACATTAAATTTAAGCCCCACTTTAGTGAGAGGATGAACTTGCTTCAAACTCACACTAAAGTAGACAAACTCACACCAAGAGGGGTTGAAATGTAGTAATGCTAGTAAGATAGGATGACAATGATAAAGAGGGATGATCAAGCCCCCATGATTAAGATCTTATCAGAAACCAACATAGGCACAAAAGAACACACATGAAAATAATGTATGAAACAACAAGGCACAAGCATGCACTGCCAAAGACAAAAAATAAAGAAAAATAAAATCATAAGAGAGGAGGATCAAGCTTTGACCATCTATCCCACACGATGTGGATCAGATCTAAGCTATTTTTCAAAGAAATTTTACAAGTGGAACATGATGTCCACTATGTAAACAAAATTCACACTCATAATGGA
Source organism: Sequoia sempervirens (assembly GCA_007258455.2). Classification (NCBI taxonomy): domain Eukaryota; kingdom Viridiplantae; phylum Streptophyta; class Pinopsida; order Cupressales; family Cupressaceae; genus Sequoia; species Sequoia sempervirens. Next base: position 79,835,469 of record VDFB02373365.1, read on the forward strand.
TAGTAGAATCTCCAACCATCCACTAGGTGAGCCCCTAGTGAGACACATACACACGCAGCCAATATGTGCTTACACAGACAAGCAAGTGGTTATGGGAAAGTCATGCCTAAGTTCAACTCCCGTATGCTAACCATACCAAATATATACCTCTTGATAACTTTGAAAAGGTGCCACACAACTATGAACTTCAAGCTTCATGAGGTAAGAAAAGCAATTCATATGCTTAAAACTCATGAATAAAAAAGATGGCACCACAAGCAAGCGAAGTGTGTTATGCAAGGTGGCCGTATAATAGATGTTGTAAATGCAAAATAGTGTAGGGTACATTAAAAGGATTTTTACTTAGTTCATGCAAGGTCTTAAATTAGGGAACATCATGCCTAATGTCTCCAAGAGAAGACCAATCGAAGAATAGAAGATTCACAAATTAGGGGATGCAGTGTGTCAAATCAAGTCAATAAGAGGAATATAATATGCTAAGAAAGATCACACTCTTGAAGGACATCATACCCAATGTCACCATAAAGTGAAAGACACATCACATGAAGTAAGAATACTAGACAATGAAACATAAATTTCAAAATAATAATGCCAATGTATGCCCCCACTTTGAAGAAATTTCTAAACACCATGCTATGAGTAATTACTTTAAAGTAGCAAATGATAAAAGCTAACAATAAAGAGGACATGAGAGCTTATTTGGAAAGTCCTATGCCAATTCATATGTTTCCTAATAAAGCTACATCATGAAAAAGGAAGAGGTTTCCCTCAAAATGAAACTCCAAACACATGAGGGATCCATGGATTCAGGTTCAGTATTTTCTTGCTACAATGTTTTTAGAGAGCTCAAAACTTTCATCATTTTGTAAATACTCAAGGAAGAAGAAGAATGACACAAAGAGAGTGAAAACAAAGAAAAACATTTTGAGTCAACATAGAAGAGACATTAATGTCTCAGCACCTTGCATCATCCCCAAAAGGAAAATGCAAGACAAATAAAAGATAAAGGAAAATATTTTGGGTCAACATGGAAGAGACATGAATGTCTCGACACCTTGCATCATCCCCAAAATGAAAAAACAATACAAATGAGAAATATAAAGGAAAATAGTTTGGGTCAACATGGAAGAGACATGAATGTCTCGACACCTTGTGTCATCCCCAAAAGGAAAACAAAAGACAAGGGTATGTGCAGGATCATGATGGGCCAAAAATGACGATATAATAGGTATGTGTAGGGTATGTGGCTGACGACTTTTTTTAACCCAAAATTGATGAAGCGAAAAGGGTTTTTAAAGTAGATTCTTAACTTTCAATGAATATAAATTATTCTTTACTTTGAATTTAATAAATAATTATTATTCACTTTCTGTTTGAATTACAACTAAAGTCCTGATTGATAGGCTGATTGATAAACATCTATAGCTTTGAAACGATATCACATTTTTTGAATCGAAAACATGTGTCACATTCTATTCTTTGCATACTATAGGATTAAAAAAAATAATGAATTTCATGAATTTTTTACCAAGTTAAGGTGGTCGGACATATGATTTTTTATATTTTTTTAAAGTTGTAAAAAAAATTCATAATTAATTATTTACTTTGAAAAAAATTACAAAAAAATATGCATCACATCAGGACATGAGTCCTCTACTTATATCTAAAATATTATAAAAAAATATTATCATTTTATTGTGGTTAGGGTGGTCAGATAAACAACTACTTCTTATTTTTTCTCCAAATTTAAGTACTACTACATTGAAATTTCAAATTTTCACCAAATAGATTTTTTTAAATAAACCTAGTAGTTTAGAAACTACATTCAATTTTCTACTGATTCTATTCTTACATATTTTTGAAATAATATCGATAACTTATTCAAATTTTTACGTCAAGTTGCCTAACTTTGATTTTTTTAAAAAAATTGCCACTTAAGGGCCTATTTTTTCCATGATTATGCTGCACATACCCACAAAGAAAAGATAAAGGTTTACGACATAGAGAAGAATGTAGATACAAATAGAGAAATTCCACAAAGAGAGATGGATACATCAAACAAAACAACATAGGAGATCACATTACACACATGTAATCACACAAAAAAATGAAAAAGCAAGTAAAACAAAATACTAGTATGGCACATGTGATTCAACCTATAATAGGTCATCTACATCCCAATCTTGGTCATCCTATATAGAATGCAGAAAACTAGCCAAAGGGAAAATTATGAATGTGCTACTAGGACAAGGTTATCTATTTCTTGCCCCCACTCTATAAGACAAGAATGAGCCAAGGGATGTGATGGGAAAGGGGCTCCTTGCATTTTGAAATGACTTGCAATAAATGTAAAGCATGTAATAGTGAGAATGTTAAGATCCTACAACTATTACATGGTAAGGAGTGAAAGCACATGCTTTAAGGGACTATTTGTATAATATCAAACTTTTTGAATATATGTTTTAAATCATGATAGTCATTAGTACTATTTCCAAGAATTCAATGGTATTGACAATATGGAACATTTGCATCTTTAGGATATAGTTTTGGCTTTTTTCTCATTGGTGGTAATGTTATATAAGTCTTTGGTTTACAATTATTTGTAAAGTTCTTTTAGTGGCAGATGGTGGAAAAGGGAATTTTAAATTCTTTAGCTTGTAAGGCCTTCATTGCTTTCTATATTCACCAATTTCTTGAGTTAGATTTTGAGGAGGACCTAAGATGATATTATCATCATTATGAGGCATTATTTTTTCTTTAGGAAGGAGGACACTTAAATGTCAGGAGGAAGATCTTGATATCCTAACCCTTTGGTAACTTTAGTTGGTGTTTATTCTAAGAGTTGATGAACTACATGTTCACTTGTATCACATCCTTTTTTTCTTAAGATCGTAAATCCTTTTCCATATGTCTCTTCTAAGTTGATTGTTATTTTTGTTACCTTGTTAACATAGAATGGTTGAGTTTTTGGTTGACTAGGGGAAAGTTAGGTTCACCTATTTTAGGGAACCTAGGCTCAGCTTGTGCTTCAATTTCAAGATGTAAATGACCAAACATCTCAAGTGGTTGGATGATGGGGGTTGTTGGTTGTTTCAGTGAAGGGTAAAAGGATGCATTAGTCTTGAGGTTGTTAAGGAAATCATTTGGAAAGTTGTTCATGTTGTCATCATCTTCTTCAATGATGTCAACATTACAAGGACATGCATTAGGAGTTGAGTGACCATGAGCAAGTTCAAATTCATTAGGGTAATTTCCAAAGCACAACTTGACACATCAACTAATGACTTCAAGTACATCCAAAGCTTACCAAATAACATATCCATGATGAAATGAAATAAAATAACTTGGAATAAAAGGTGTAAATGCAATTTTGAGATTATGTATATGCACATAATGAATCAAATGAAGCTAGATGCATTGAAATGAATGAAATAGAAATTATACAAACTAAAATAGATAACTAACAACAATAAATAGAAACACAGAAATAGAGTTTTTAATGCTAGAAAATGTAGTTTAAAATCTGAAATAGGACTAAATCTCCTAAAGGGGCATATGAGTCCTAGTAAAGGTTTTTCAAGGGTTCAAATAGTGAATAAAAACCACCACAAAATACCTATAAATCAGGAAAAACCACCTATACTAGGACTAAATCACCCAGAGGGGCATATGAGTCCCAAATTAGGGCTTTTGTACAAATTTCACAAAATTTTGAGTTATTTTTATATTTTCTAGTTTGTATGATGTCTAGACTAAGTGTAATTACATATTTTAAGTGAGTTTCAATGATGCAAAGGCCAAAATGAAAACTATATGTACTTTTACTAATGTAAAATTTAGAAACCCTAGATGCAATTTAACTAATGCAAAACCCTTAATGCAAAGTTAATGTAAACTAGATCTATGACTATGATTCACTCTAAATCAGAAAATGAAATGTTCTAAAGGGAATTTTAACCAAAATGAAAGGTCAAAAATTGTTGCTCTATAGTTTAGGACATAGAACAACAAGCTTTCTACACTTCACATTCAAGGAAACCCTGGAGATCTCAATACAAGGATAGAATGAAGGGAAGATATTTACCAAAGGTTGTCCTAGGGGTGTGATTAAAGACTAAAAGGGGGTTCACCACCAAGCTAGGGCTTGGAAAGACTAATAATATGCAAGATTTGCTGATAAAACCTAATGACATGCAAGACTTAAATGAATGGCCTAGAAATGAGTTCAAATCAAAACACTAAATTGAGAAAGTACAAAGGTTCACCTAGAAACCTAAATGTGCTCAAAACGAGGTCTTAAATGCTAAAAATGCTAACTTTAATGCTCATTAGGACTCATATGCCAAGCTAGGATATTTAGTCCTAGATTAGGGTTTCTCATGTCGAGAAACTAGAATCTAGAACTACTGAATTAGGATCTATAGAAAATGTCTAAAAATGTGTATAGTGGGACTCATACGCTATAAGTGGCGATTTAGTTCTAGTATTAGGGCTGCTTCAAAAATCTAATATACTCTTGTGATTTACTAAAGATTTCTTCCAGTCAAATATCTAGGTATGAATCATTGAATCACAACCTGTAGGTGACTTTCTGTGATCTTCCAATTAAGGTGACAACCTTGACAACTTTGTAAATTGACAAGTTTTCTCTAATCTTTCTCTTCAATGAGTCTTTAACCTAGATCACCTAGATAAAACACTAGGAACAAAAGGTTACAATCTTGTATGTAATGGCTACAATGGATGTAGATCTTGACTCTTGCTTGAATGATATGGATCTTAATTTGAATGCTTTCTTGAATCATAAAAAACCTACATCACAAATGTTAGCTTAAACACAAGCATGGTGCATGATGGATTTGACATGATGCTTGATTCTTGAATAATGCTTCATAATCACTCTTGAATTCTCTTGTAAACTCTTGTAATAAAAAACTTGCTATAATTATTGAATACTTGAATTTCCAGGAGAAAATATGTGCAATAACCTTGTATTTATACTTGTTTATGCCAAATTTCCTGAAATTACAACACTACAAGTCAAAATTAGATCTAGGAGAATAAAATAGTGCCAAGAATTTGAATTTGATTTAGGTATAAGCTAAGTAGGACTCATACACCAATTGGGGTAGATAAGTCCCATTAGGCTAAGCTTGGGACACATTTTTCAAGAAAATCTTAGTTTTATGTGAATTTCATATCTAGGCCTAGAAACCTAGGTGGAACCCATAGTCCCATAATGGCGTATGATTCCTAGATCACTAAATATGGGCCATAAAATCCAAAATCATCAACTCTTGATTGGTTACTTGATATATGTTGGGATTATCCCCTGAAGGATGCATTAAGGGTTGTGGATGTAAAATAAGGCCAATTTAAGGCATAAAGAGGCCCAAAATTATTAAGGAGGTCCCAAAAAAAGTGTGAAAATTTCAAGGATGATATTTTCTACACTACAAGTAGCAACCTTTCTTCTACTAGAATGTGTTTAAGTATGTCTAGAAGGTTTAGGAGAGGTAACAATGGTAGAGGTAGACCTATTTGTCCTTCTTGGTATTTGTGGAGTTTGTGGAGTGGTGACATGAGCTTGTGGCACATCCGCAAGACCCTTAGGAGTGCCAAACATATTTTCCAACTTTGACTTTATCTTCTCCATCTTTTCCTCTGCATTTTTTTTATTATTATTTATATAGATCATCATACATGACAAAATTTTCAACAAATGGATCATTAGGTTTTCTAAGAAAACATTGGAGTCCCCAAAAAAGTAACCTTTCTACTTTTTCTGACTTGTTTGGACCCTTCTTGTGATTTTGGCTTAATGTTGCCTTGATTTAGTGTTGCGATGTGGATAACACATTCACATTAGGTCTTGAGCCCTTGTCAACTAATAAGATTTTAATGGTTCCTTGCAAAAGTGTTGTAAAGTAACACACTTTCACATTCCTCTAGGATTGTCATTAATAATTGGGATTTCTTATGCTTTAATTGGCCCTATTTTCCATCCATGAGCCTCATTTATTGTATATTTTTGAGGATAATCCCAAAACCAATTATTGAACAATCATAATTCAAGAGTTCCTGGCATGTGTGGCCTAGATTTAGTATCTAGGAATCATTCGCCACCTTGGGCAAATGAGTCCCACCTAGGTATTTTTGGCCCTAATGAAAGTTTCACACATTTCTAGGCATTTTTTCATTTTTGGTCCCATACATTATGTGTGATGGGACTCATTCACCACCTTTGGTGAATGAGTCCCGTGTGACCAAACTTTAAATTTAATTAAATTTTTTTATGGGATTTTATTCTCCTAGATCTAATGTCAGCTTGTAGTGTTGTAATTTTGGGAATTCTTCCATAATTCAGTATAAATACAAGGTTCTTTCACTCATATTCTCACCTAGAAAATTTTACAAGAATTCAAGAGTTCTCAAGAGAATTAATAAACTTTAATTCAAAATTAAACCATATGTCTACATTCCCTTCTTAGAATTAGCATTAGCAAAGTGTTTTAGCAAATTTTACAAGCATTCAAGAGTTCTCAAGAGCATTAACAATTCATAAGAGCATTCATGGAATTTCAAGGGAATATTATCAAGCATTCAAGATCATTCTTCAAGTGCCAATCATCATGTCAAATATTTCATTCTTCATGTTTGCTATTGTGTAACATTTCTGATGTATCTAGTTCATGATCCAAGCAAGTGTTCCATGCAAGATCCATCTCCTTCAAGCTAAATTCAAGAACCACCATCCATTGCAGCCATTTCAAGCATCATTGCAGCACCTTATTGGTAGGGATTGGTGAGAACTGCAACATTATCTTTTGTTCATTCATGATTCTCCTTTTACATTTTCTTTCATTTAAAGGTTTAACTACCAACAAGGGGTTTGACCAAGGCAAACCCCTATTCACTAACCCCCACAACATTTTTCCCTCTTCTTGTGTGTGACTTGTAGGGCTAGTTGCAGATTTACAAAGAAGCAAAGTTGGAGAAAAGTTACATCAAGTCCTCAAAATCCTCAAAGTTGTCATCAAGCCTTGGAGAAGCTTGGAGAAGGTCTATAGGTGGAATTTTGCAGTTTTGGATCTAGAAACCAGCCAAAAAGAGAAGAGCAGACTAAGAGCAACATAATCCAGTTCAAAATTTCTAGAAAAGTAGAAGTTGATTGATTTGCCACTATTGGAAAATGAGTCCCACTATATAGTCCTGACAGATATTTTTATAGATCTAGATACCCTTTTGGTTGAAATTTGTTCTTGCACATTTTCGTAGAAATTGGATTGATTCTCCTAGCTTGGTGAATGAGTCCCAGTCAACATCAACGATAGATTTTTTAGTGATCTAGACCTCCATTCTTCCTTCTTCAATCTTCTAGGTGCACACTTTCAGTTTCATAGCCAAAGGTGATATTTCTACGTCATCTTGAATATCACATTGTGTTTTCCAATTCATTATCTTTTCCAAGTTTACACTTGGTGATGAACCCCTCATTAGACATCATTCAGTCTCTAGGATAGCCCTATTTTAAGATTTCAATCTCCTTTGCATTGAGATCTCTAGGGTTATCCTTTAGTGGAATCTCTTTGAAAGTGGGTGTGAATCTATCATCAACAAAACAGAAGAAAACAATCTATTTTAAGAGGTTCCGCTTTGGTGAACCTACACTTAGGACATCATCATTCTAATTTGGAGTGCATTTACATCCTAGATTTAGCTTCCATTAACATTGAATTAGGTTTTGTATGTTGGTTAATTTGCATTCTAGGGTTTCATTTCTTGCATTAGTGAAAACTCATATACCTTGAATTGTTGCATCTAATTTCATAAAAAAATAGTAAAATTTTGTATTTACATCTCAGATCTACATTGAAAAACATAAAAAGCATAAAATTCAATTCAAAAATTTAGAAAATTGTTTTTAAAAAAAATAGTACTTGGACTCATTCACCACCTAGAGCGAATCATTCCCTCTGCATATTTCTCACTACATTTTATGGCATTTATAGTTCATTTTATGAGTCTCTATTTGCTATTATTATCTCTGTTTCAGTCTCCATACTTTCTATTTCCTTGCATTTAGCTTAAATTCATTCAATTTGTGCATTTCTTAAAATTAAATTTTCATTTACAACATTGTTTACAATCTAAAATTTACATTATAGATATGTGCTTTAACAAGCTTTTGATGTCATTAAAATCCTTAGCGGATTTGTCAAGTTGTGATTTTGGAAATGACCCTAATGAAATTGAACTGACTCATGCTCACTCAACTCCTAATGCATTTCCTCCTCGTGATGTTGACGTCATTGGAAAAGATGATGACAACATGAATAGGTTCCTAAATTATTGTCTTGACAACCTTGAAGCTAATACATCCTTCTATCCATCCATGAAACAGCAAGATCTTCCTACAATACCACCTCTTGAAATGTTTGGTTGTGTACATCTTAAAACAAAATTTGAGCCTAAGATCCCTAAAATAGGTGAATCTAGTTCCTCTAGACAAGTAAAGACTCAACCATTCTATGATAATAAAGTAACCAACACTCCTATTAATCTTGAAGAAACATATGGAAAAGGATTCACAATCTTGAGTAAACAAGGATGTGAATAAAACAAGTGAGCATGAAATTCATTAACTCTTAGAGAAAATACCAACAGACAAAAACAAAAATGGATTAGGATATGAAGATCCCTCTCATAATAGAAAACCCCCTAGAGAATATCTAAGGCTTTGAAGTGATGGTATAGTGTTCTTGGAATCCCCTCTTGATCTGAATGTCCTTCTTCCTAATGAACAACCAATGACTCATAACAATGGAAAGGATAAGGATAGGATCATCTTAGTACTTCCCACCCTAATCACATCCAAAGAAGTTGGTGAATCTAGCAACAACAAAATACCTTACAATCTCCCACACTCTCAAACATAAATTGAACAACCACAACATCTTATACACATAGGATGGCTTAAATTTCCACCTCATACTAGAATCAAATTCCCTAAAGATAACCTAAAATATTGTGCATATCATAGGATTCTTGGAAATATTACTAATGAGTGTCGAACTATAATAATGATCCTTTAGCAATTTGACATTATAGAAATAATCCCTTAAAGCAGGACCCTTTTTCATGTAACAGTTGTAGAAAATTCCATTCTCACTATTAAATGACCTTTCCCATCACATACCTTAGCTCATTCTTGTCTCACACTCAATGGGGGAAAGAATTTGATAGCCTTTCCTTAGTAATGCATTTGATTTTGCCCCTTAGCTGCATTGTTCACCTTTCACTTATACAGATTGCGATTGGGAGGTGGATGACTTAATCATAGGTTAAATCACATTTGACTTACTATTCTTTTGCTTTATTTATTTTTTAATTTTCTTTTTGTGTGCGATTTCATGTGCGTAATGTGATCCCCCATAACGTTCTATTTGATTTTCTCTCTCTTCATGGCATTCCTTTATTTGTACCTTCATTCTTTGCTATGTCGTGTATCTCTTTCACTTTTTTTTGTCTTTATATCTTTCTCCTTTTCTTTTTGGGGATGATGCAAGGCATCGAGACACCCTATGTCTCTTTCATGTTGGCCCAAAAGGATTTATTTTTCTTTTTTCCTTTCTATTTTCTCTTTTGTCTTGTGTTTTCCTTTTGGGGATGATGCAAGGTGTTGAGACATTCATGTTTCTTCCATGTTGACCCAAAAGGTTTTTCATTGTCTTCACTCTCTTTGTGCCATTCTTCCAATTCCATGTGTATTTGGGGGATGATGACAGTTCCAATCTCTCTAAAAACATTGTAGAAAAGAACATACTAACACCAAAACCCTAGATCCCTTTTGTGTTTGGTGTTTTCATTTTGGGGGAAACTCCTTTCTTTTCTTTTTCTCACATGATGTAGCTTTACTCAGAAACATATGACTTGGCATAGGGAGTTCCAAGTTGGCTCTCATGTCTTCCTTCTTAGCATTTTTCATTTGATACTTTAAAGTAATTTCTCACAATATGGTGTTTAGAAATTTCTTTAAAGTGAAGGCATACATTGGCATTATTCTTTTGCATTTTCCTTTTTCTCAATTCTTGGTGCAACCTTCTTACTTCATACTATGCATTTGTCACTTTTTGGATGACATTATGTGTAATGTCCTTCAAGAGCATGATCTCTCTTAGCATATTGCATTCCTATTAGTGGCTTGATGTGATGCACCGCATCCCCTAAGTTGAAAATTCTCTATTCTCTGATTGGTCCTTTCTTGGAGACATTAGGCACAATGTTCCCTAAGCTAAAAGCCTCGCATGAACTAAGCAAGAATCCATTGAACATTCTTTACATGTTGCATTATGCATTTTTTGTTATACATGACCACCTTGCATAACACAACTTGCATGCATGTAGTGCCATCCTATTTGTTCATGAGCTCCAAGCATACAAAGTTTTTCTTAGCTCATGAAGCTTGAAAACTATTTTTGTGTGGCACCTTATTAAAGCTATCAGGAGGTGTAACTTTGGTATGGTTGAGCAGAAAGCCCAATCTAAGGCTTGAATTTCCCCATAGTCACTTGTGGGTGGGTGTGAGTGCATACCAGCCATGAGTGTCTGTTTCTCACCTTTTAGGACTTCTCACTTGCTGAATAGCCAAAAGTTTCATTTCCTCAGAGTGAGTATCTGTTTTCCAAACAAACAACCTAGATCTGATCCACATCGAGATGGAAAAAAGGTCATAACTTGATCTGATTCTTTTCATCTCACTCTTTTCTCCTTTTTGTCTTTGGTAGTGTATGCTTGGCCTTTTCGTTGCTCTTTATGGGTGTTTCCACAATAGTGTGTCTCACTTTTGGGACATGCTAATTTTTTCCTGAAATCACTTTTTTTAGAAAAAATAATGATTTTAGCCTTGAGAGGCTCCATCTAAAGGGTTTTAATTGAAGAGGGATAGATATGACCCCCTTAGATCAAACCCCCTTGGATGGAACCCCTCTAGTATTAAATCATACCCATAATGGAGTCTCCTTCGTACCTACCAAAATGTTAAAACAATCACGTTTACTTTACTTTTTGAGGGATTAAATAATGTCATTTAGAACAAGCTTTCCAACAAGTATAGTTTTTCAAATATGTTTTCATTTTATCTTGTATTTAATTTTCATTTTTTACTAAACATGTGTTTTTCTTTGAACAACAATCTCTTTATTCTATAGAGGTGGAAAAATAGTAAACCATTGAAAAAAAAAATTCAAAAAATACCCTTTCCCTAGGTATTGATGTCCACGTTTCACTAAAAAAAGAAAATTTGGATTTCGATATATACACAGGAAGTTAGGTTGTATGACACACACACATGTCCAAATTATAGTTACACTGACTTTAAAAATTAATTAAAAATATATATATGTAACAAAAAATTATGAAATAATATCCATTCCCTAGATATTGATGTTGATAATCTATATTCCCAAATTTGTAATTTTATCCTTTATAGAAAATAAGTTATGTTGTACGACACAAATGTTAGTTTTTGAAAATGTTGTTTTTCTATTAAAACTAGTTATTAAAGGAGATGTTGAAAGATTCATGATTTATACCAATTTTTTACAATATATATATATATATATATAATCTACACACAAATTGCCACAAATCACTAGTTAATCTTCAAATTCTTAACAGTTTAGCTGCTATATGTATCAAAAGATGAAGATTTAGTTAAAAATATTGATGTAAATGTCTATCTTGGGAAAAAAGTGACACATAGTATTGTGATTTCACCCTTATATCATTCTCATGTGTGTTCCTTTGTGCTCATGTTAGTTTATTTTGGGATCTTAATCCGAGGGGCTTGATCACCCCTCTTGATCATTGTTGTCTCATATTGCTAGCATTGGTGCATTGGAACCCCTCTTGATGCATGATTTTCTACTTCAGTGTGTGTTTGAATCATGTTCATCCTCTCACTAAAGTGGGGATTAAATGGAGTCACTAAAAAATTAACCCTTCTACATTTTCTGACTTTTTTGGGCCCTCCTTGTGATTCTGGCTTAATTTTCCTTGATTTAGTGTTGCAATGTGGATAATACATTCACATTAGGTCTTGGGACCTTGTGAACTAATATGATTTTAATTGTGCCTTGCAAAAGTGTTATGCACACACTTTCACACTTTTATAGGGTTTTATCAAATAAGCTAAGAATTTTAATCATAATCAACTTTAATCTTTCCCTATTTAGAGTGTTGTAAATTGTTGTAACACACTTTCACATTCCTCTAGGATTTTCATTAATAATTGGGCTTTCGTATGCTTTAATTGACCCTCTTTTGCATCCACAAGCTTCATTTATTTCATCTTTTCAAGGATAAATCCCGACACCAATCATTGGCCAATCATAACTCAGATGTTCTTGGCTTGTGTGGTCTAGACTTAGTGTCTGTGAATTATTCACCACCTTGGGAAAATGAGTCCCACCTAGGTCTTTTTGGCCCCGATGCAGGTTTCACACATTTCTAGGCATTTTTCATTTTTGGTCGCATACATTATGTGTGATGGGACTCATTCCCATGTGACCAAAATTTAAATTTAATTCAAACTTTTGGATGGATTTTATTCTCCTAGATCTCAAGTTAGCTTGTAGTGTTGTAATTTTAGGAATTATTTGATAATTGAGTACAAATACAAGGTTATTTCACTCATATTTGTTGGAAATGTGTCTCAATTTACTAGTTGGTTATTGGCAGCATTACATACATTTCTCCCTTTGATAGCTAGGACTATGCTCCATTGGCGGGACCTTGTTCTCTGTCTCAATGATGGTCTGATGAGTCTTCATATATTCACTTAGTTCTTCATTGCTGAGACATCGCTTGGTTGGTGGGAATCCAAAGGTTGTCCCCACGATGACCCGATGGTTTGATTTTTTTGGCTTGTTTTATCGGCTTCACTTGGATCTATTGGTGGGACTCTCACAATAGTCCCAATGAAAACCCAATAAATTTCTTTCATTGATGGGACACTATGTCATCGATGTGACTCTATTTTGATTCCCAACAATAAAACAATATGACAACATCAAGAGGACTTGGGGTCATTGTCGTGACATTCAACCTGGTCTCCTCAATGGAACGATAACCATGGTGGGACCTAAGCTGACAGGTGGAGAGTGGTAGTTGGTGTTGACTTGGCCATAGGGACCACATTGACTGGTGTGAACATTAGTATGAAATCCTCATATCAGTGGTAGTTCGTTTATTTTCTCATCGATATGTTGATACATGGTGAACCATTTGAACGGTAAAGTAGACATTGACAAGACTTTCCTATATTGATGGGAAGCAATATGATGTCTCTCTGATAAGGTGATGGAATTGGTTGATACTATACTTTAAGGAGCCTATTTTGGTGTGATGGTGAGTGATTAGTGAGACACAGTCTCTTGTCTCACCTATACTTCAATGACTCTTTTGGTTTGGCAGGTATTACACTCATCAATGGGACTCGAACAGATCGGCGAGAGGTTTGCGGTTGTCTCATCGATGGCCCAATATGGTAACTACTGAGTGATGGCTTTTCTAATGTTATGAATGGGAATCGAATTGGTATGTTTCCTTCATGGGTCTAATGATGCAGATCAATTGGAATTCTCTTAGAAGGAAAATTTTATAATGTGTAATGCATTTTAATAGTGTTTTGGAGTTGAGTTGTGAGTCTAATGAGAGAGAATGAGATTTCTCAAGAATTGTAATGTTTCATGTATTGAGAGTTTGAATAAACATTTGAGAGAAATAAACTGTAACTCTATATGTGGGCTTTGTTCACTGTAATACCAATTGGTTTTGATTGGTATGGTGGAGTTTTCTCCCAAAAGGATTTTCCCATGTTAAAACTAGTGTCCATTCTGTGGTTGTCTTAAATTTTTTTGAATTTTTTATTTTATTAATATGCATCTTTAATGAATTGTAATTAAAAATTGAACCATATGTCCACATTATCTTCTTAGAATTAGCATTAGGAAAGTGTTTTCACACATTTTATTTCCTTATAATATTCTCACCTAACAAATTTTACAAGCATTCAAGAATTATCAAGCACATGAAGCATTCACAAGAGCATTCAAGGCATTTCAAGGGTATATTATCAAGCATTCAAGAGCATTATTCAAGTTCCAATCATCATGTCAAAGATTGCATTCTTCATGTTTGTTATTGTGCTAACATTTCTGATGTAGAGTTCATGATCCAAGCAAGTGTTTCAAGCAAGGTACATCTCCTTCAAAATAGAGTCAAGAATGACATCCATTGTAGTCATTTCAAGCATCATATCAACACCTTATTGCTAGGTTTTGGTGAGTTGTAACATTATTTTTTGTTCATTCATCATTCTCCTTTTATATTTTCTTTCATTTCAAGGTTTAATTACCAACAAGGGGTTTGACCAAGGAAAACCCTATTCACTAACCCCCACAACATTTCTCCCTCTTCTTGTGTGTGATTTGTAGGGATAGGTTGCAAATTTACCAAGAAACAAAGTTGGAGAAAAGTTGTCAAGTCCTCAAAATCCTCAAAGTTTTCATCAAGCCTTCAAGAAGCTTGGAGAAGCTCTACAAGTGGAATTTTGTAGTTCCAGATTCAGAAACCAATCAAAGAGAGTAGAGAAGACTAAGACCAACAGAATCTAGTTCATAGTTTCCAAAAAATCAAAAGTGGACTGATTCACCACTATTGGCCAATGAGTCCCACTATATAGGCATGAAAAATATTTTCATAGATTTGGATACCCTTTTGGTTGAAATTTGTTCCTACACATTTTCCCAAAAACTAGACTAATTCACCCAACTTGGTGAATGTGTCCCAATCAGCATCAACAATAGATTTTTCAGTGATCCATACCTCCATTCTGCCTTCTTCAATCTTCCAAGTGCACATTTTCAATTTCTAGGTCATCTTGCATATCACACTATGTAAATTCTAATTCAATTTCTTTTCCAAGTTTACACTTGGTGGTGAACACCTCATTAGCTATCATTTAGTCTCTTAGAGAGCCCTATTGCAAGATTTCAATCTCCTTTGCATTGATATCTCTAGGGTTATCCTTGAGTGGAATCTCTTTGAAAGAGGGTGTTAATCCATCATCAACAAATCAAAACAAAACTATCTACTTTAAGGGGTTCCAAACATATGTAATCCAATCAGGTCTGGAGACCTCATAAGGAAATTTTTTTATCCATGAAGTTCTTGGTTCAACTACCTCCATATAATTATTTTCTTTATCCACCATAATAGTAATGACATCCTTGTATCTTTCTACAACTTGTGAGGGTATCTTATATCTCATTTTCATTTCATTTTGAAAGGTCTTAAATAATCCCAAAAAAATTTGTCACATTGACTGGCATTTGGAATCCTACAACTAAAATCCCTAATTTGATGTGCAACATGAATATCCATTCTCCATACAAAATTATTCATACTAAGAAATTACTTCATGAAATAGAAAATTTAAGACAAATAATCAGAGAGCCATGCCAAAAGTTGTAGTGTGACTTCTTGGTTCTATGCAAATTTTCCAACAATTGTCACAAGAGTTCACGAATATCATAATCCTTTCCTTCCTTTATCATCTGATTAGCAATTTATGTGTCAATACCAATAGTGGAGCCTTCTCTATTTATTTAATAAGCATTGTATTGAATTCCCATCATGGCATATCAAACCCCTAGGTCAATGATGCCATCCATAATTAGAGTTCTATTTTCAAATTATACTCTAGTAAACTTCATAGCTTATTCATTCTTCACAACCTTTAATGCTAGTATAGTTCCAGTGGAGCACAACCCAGTATATTTTATTGCATTCTTTGTGATCATATAGTTTTGATCAAGGAAATAGAATTCCTAATGGATGGATAACTCAAAAAAATTCTAACCCAATCATCTTCAAAGAAAGATTTTGGGAAACCCTTCTACACATCTAAACCTTTTACTTCCACATCTCTATACTCTGACTTGATTTTAAATCACTACCCAAGAGATGATTGTATTTGAACTCTTCTAACTTCAAATGGTTGTACTCATTTAGCTATGAATGAATATAGATTAGACATCTTCATAATCCAATACATAGATAAGAATGTGAGAGAATTCTCCATCCTAGTCGGTCTCATTGGTTTTGTATGAATATTTCTTGAATTTTGGACTTTTTTTTTTCTTAATATCAATAGCCATCAGTGTTGTCATGATAACTCTTTCTAAAACCTTAGGGTTTTGTAAAAAAAACTATGTAATACTTATGAATATTGCTATTAGGGTTTTCAATAAAAATCTTCTTCTCTTCCTTAGCACTTGTACACAATATCATTTGAATGAGATCAAATTTGATCAAGTAGGGTTGAAATACTCTTCACACCTACCTTGGGTTTTTCTCATTAAAATAATTTTTATACTTGACACAAGCCCTTTTTTACTATGTGAGATATCACATAAATCTATGATCATTCATCAAACTTCTATAGAGAGTGTATTTTCTTTGAAACCTTTAGACAATATATCCATGTCACTAATAACCATTATTCTAAAGACTTCAACATATTATGCTTTATATGAGTTTGAAAATGTTTGTAATTGCAACTCCCCTTGACCTAATATTTTCTTTTGAGTTACCAGAGGATCCATTTACACTAGGTTAAGGTATAGATTCATTATTTTCTTTAATTTATTCCTTCTTTAGCATACCTTTTTCATTACATTGTTGTACTTATCAGAGTCAATGGGTCCTACCTAGGGCTCTCCAAAATTTACTATTGGGTTTTGTTGTCCTATGTATGCACTCCCATATTCACGTTCATCTCATAGTTGGAAAGCTAGAAAAAAATCTTGTAGGTAAGTTTCCATGAAATTGCAAGAAATATGACAACTTTGAAAACTTTTCAATTTTTCTCTTCAAGAGATATTCCACCTAAAATTTGCAACTACACATCAAGAGAGAAAAAAAATTGTTGATAGGTGAAAGGGGGATTTCCTTGGTCAAGCCCTATTTTGGTAATTAAGCCTTGAAGTGAAATGAAATAGCATGAAAGGGATGATGAATGAACAAAGTAATGCCACAACTCACCAAACCCTTGGATGAACCTTGATAATGGAGGTTTTCAACTTACATGAAATGGCTTCAATGGATGTGGATCTTGGATTTGACTCTTTGCTTTAAATGATACTTTGAATGCTTGATTGTATCATGAAACCTACATCAACATATTAGCTCTAAAAACATTCATGAATCCACATAAATTTGACATATTAATGCTTGGATCTTGATTTCTACAACAAATAATAAAGAAACATACTCTTGAATGCTCTTAACAATAATCTTGGCTCTTGTAATTGATCTCTCAATTGTGCTCTTGAAATTATAATTTAAATGTAATGTTCATTTGATAAAATAACCTTCTATTTATATTAATTTATCCATAATTCAAATATCACAAAGAGACATTTAAATATAGATTTTAAAATATTAAAATAACACCCAAAACATAATTTAAATTAGGGCCTTAGGTCTAAGTGAGGACACATTCACCCTTGGATGAATGGATCCTAGGTCACTTACCTACAACACACATTCTCCAATGATGTGTTATGTCATGGCATTGATGAATGTCCAGTTTTACCCTTAGGAAATTCTAATTAATTAGGCCTAGATTTGAATTAAAGGGACCAATTAAGGCATAATTAACATCAATTAATTAATAAATCCCTAGGTGAGTGTGAAAGTGTAAAGGTCACCTTACAACACCACAAATAAGACACAATTAAGTCCATTTTCTTTAATAGATCCCTAAACTTAAAGTGAATATGTAAAATACATATTACAACACTAAATTAAGGCATAATTAATCTCATTTTAATATTAATTCCCAAATTAAGTGTGAAAAAGGGATACTTTTGTTGGAGTAAATGATTTTTACTATTTACCATGCTTAAGTTTTACTTTAGATAGTGATTATTTAGGTGCATATAGTTTTATCAGTTATTTCTTTTACCGACTTGCATCTTCTCTTTATAATGCACTACTTTACATTATGTAAAATATCTCATTTGAATATATTTTAATCTCTAGTGAAATAGCATTGTGCGTCTCTCATCTATGAAGATTTATTTATAGGTTATGCTCCTGGGAGGTGTTTGACACCAACATGGTATCAAAGCCTTCAACATACACCTTCTTCTAATATTAAGAGTTTTCATCTGAGTTGTTTTGAGATCATTTATTTGCTGAAATTTTTTTGGCATTTGAAATTTATTAAATTTCAAAGTTTCTTTTATTCTTCATTTTCCTATTGTTTGTGCTTGTTAGGGCCATGATTAAAATTGGAGGTTGCAATTTAAGGTTTGCATGCCGTGATTTTTTGTTTTCTTATAGAGTGAAACCCATGAAACATTTTTTTTGAAGGTATGGATTTGGCATGTCTTGCATTGGCCACATGTGTGGTTTGTTGCAAGCCAAAAATAAATTGTTGTAGATCATTTGGGTACCATCATTTGGCATATGAAACCTATTGTGAGTCCCTCTAGTTCATGGGTGTTCCTAAAATTATTTTGATTTGTCTTAGAGGTATTCATTTGTGGCATGATCTACATGGAAAGGTGGATGATCAGAGATTGGAGGCAATTTTTGTGCTCTGAGGCCATAAGAGTGTTTGGAGCGTGATTCTCTTTTTGAGAGACCACAATTTTGTCAGTTGCTATAATTTTTCCCCTGCTGCAATTTTGCTAAGAGGGCATGATTATGTTGTTGAGAGAGCTATATTTTCTACTTTCGGTGGAATTTTCATTGTTCAGGCCATGATTAGACTAGGCAGCTGACATTTTTCACTACAGAGGCATGATTTTCTATTCAAAGTCATTATTTGCAATAAGAGAGGTTGTGAATTACTTGTAGGAGACATTTAAATCAGATTTATACTTTATAAAGTTTGCAAAAAAAAAATTATTTAGGGTTTCCATGCAGCGTGAAGTGAGGGTGGGCCCGTGTAGATTTTTTGGGCATTGCTTTAAACTTGATTTGGGATTTTAGTCCCACATTGGAGACCCTCTTGTGTGGATTTGGACTTCATGACTTGAAAGATTGATTGGACACTTGGTGCTTGGCACAGCTTGCCCACCAATTTGAGATTTTTTTACTAAGGTAATTTTGAATATTTTTGCCAATTTATTCCTTTTTTTTTGCATTTTTGCAAATTAATTTCTTGGAAAATTTGGTGGTTGGGAATTCAAAAACTCCTTTTATCCATTCTAGGTGGTGTATAGAGATTTTTAGTCCTTTGTGTGTGTCCTTGTAAATCATGTTGGACCCAAGGATTGAATTGCTCACTCCACACAACTATCACACATGGAAGCTCAAAATATCATAGTTTTTGCAATCTAGGGGGCTTTAGCAAATGTTAGTTGCAAATCAACTTGAGTTCACAAAATAATTTGATCAATTTTTTCATAGAAACAAAATGGATGAGGCTAGAGGACTCATAGGTCTCCATGTTTTTGGTAATTTGTTGTTTCACATTATGGAGTGTAAGACACCTAAATAAGTATGGGATAATATTTTTGAGTTGTATGGTAAATTCAATTAGTTCAAAATATTTCAACTTGAAGCTAATCTCACCTTTCTCCCCCTAGATGCATTTCCCACTATTCAGGATTTCCTTGCACAATTGAAGTTGATTCTCTCACAATTGAAAGGAT
Organism: Sequoia sempervirens; assembly: GCA_007258455.2. Lineage (NCBI taxonomy): Eukaryota > Viridiplantae > Streptophyta > Pinopsida > Cupressales > Cupressaceae > Sequoia > Sequoia sempervirens. The sequence goes on from VDFB02373365.1 coordinate 79,855,202, forward strand.
GTGGTCATGCCAAAAATGATAAGGAGTGTATTTTCTTGACCTTGTCAAAATTGAGAGGTCCCTTTCAAGTGTTTTCCTCTACCTTCTATTCTACTATGGATTCCATAGGAGAAGATCATAATACACCTTCATTTGAGGATTTTTGTGATAGATTGAATAGGGAGTTGGCCAAGTTGATTCAAATAGATGCTCTACCTAAGAGTCGTGCCTTGATGGATCAATCTTCAAGTAGGAAGAACAAGAAATAGAATAAGGATTCTAAGTCTAATGAGTCTTCCACCTCTTAAGAAGAGGACAAACCTAAGAAAGAGAAGTTTAGTTGTGTGTATTGCAAGAAGAAAGGTCATGATGAACATAACTATTATACAAAGAAGATTGATGAGCTTTCTCACATTCTTCATAAGAACAATATTCTACTACCCTTATTTGTGACTCCTTCTACACCCTCTCCATCTTTATCGCATTCATCTTCATCCAAACTTACATAGTCATGGAATGTAGGATTTGCAAATAGAATGAAGGGTAAAGAAGATAAACTCTACATGGGAAAAGTTCATGCATTCGTAACTTTTACAGTTCATTCTAGTCATGTTAGGTGGTTTTTGGATTTAGGAGAATCTCACCACATGGTTTTTACTTTGTATCCTTTTTTAGTCTTCATCCAACTGATACTTCTAATATTTTGTTGGGAGATAGTAATATTTTGGATGTTGTGAGGATAGGAAATGTTGAGATTGTTGATGGTTTTTTCAAAGATGTCTTGTATATTCCTAATCTACACATAAATCTACTTTCCATCTATCAGATTACTTGTGGTGAGGTACCTAAGACTATAGAGTTCATTGCAAATTATATTTTCATTAGAGAGGTTGATACTAAAAAAATCATTGTTGTTGGTGAAATTGATCATGAGTTTCGTGTCTCTATGTCTTTTCTCATTTTGTTGATGATGATGTTTATGAGCCTCACACCCATCTTACTAGTGTTGATAGAAATTCCTCAGGAGAGATTTTTCATTTGAACTTTCGAGTCATTCATACCTGTGTTGATTCATCTCTTGTTTCTTCAAAGGCTAGTTCTTCAGCACAATAGGATGTTTTTGATTCTTTAGATCATTCTTTGTGGGATAGTCACTTGATAGGTCTTGTGGAGTTGTTTTTTGAATCTCACATTTCTAATTTGGATGATACATTTGAGGGTATATCCCTTCTTTTTTATGATAGTATCTACACTACTTTCACACCATCTATGTCTTTGGAGATTTTTGTTTCATATTTTCCACATGGTCTTGTTGAGCCACCTTCTTCAATTGAGCTTACACCTGATCATGATGTGACATTTGGTTACATGGAGCACTGGGATAGTTTTTAGAGGCATATTTCATTTTGATTCTTCCTCTCCCTTCTCTTGTTTCAAAGTTGGAGTAACTTATCTTGTATCAATGGTTGTTTCTCCCTAAAGGGAGGCATGTTGTTTTCAAACATGGGATATTCTTCTGACTTCCAAGATCAACATAGGAGTTTCTTCATCATGGGGAGGGATCTTCAACACTTTCCATGGAGGGGCTACATAGTATCTCTCTTTTTATATTTTTCTGAGATTAGTAACATGTGTTGTCCTTGGGGGGTCTTGTGAAGTCCTCCTTTCACTTTTCCAACTTTCTTTTTTAAGTTTTTTTTCTCTCATTTGGAGAGGATTTTTCTTCCATAGAGTTTTTCTCCTTTTCTCTAGTTGTGAGAGATTGCATTGCATTGCACAATAGTTTTTCATGGGTACCTAACATAGTCTTATAGTCAAGACCCATCTTGCATTTTCATAATAATCTCCCTAAGTTGTACTTAAGGGGGGATGTTAGAGTAAATGGTTTTTACCATTTAACAAGCTTAATTTTTACTTAGGAAAATATTATTAGATAGTGATTATCTAGGTGCATAGTTAGGTTCATAAAGTTTTATTGGTTATTTATTTTACCAACTTGTATCTTGATTTTATAAGGCACTATTGTACATTTTGTAAAATATCTCACCTAAATATATTTTCATCTTTGGTGAAATAGCATCATGCTTCTCTTGTCTATAAAGATTTATTTACAAGTTGTGCTCTTGGGAGGTGGTTGACACTATTGTACATTATGTAAAATATCTCATATGAATATATTTTAATCTTTGGTGAAATAACATTGTGCTTCTCTCTTCTATGAAGATTTATTTGTAGGTTGTGCTTTTGGGAGGTGGTTGAAACCAACAACTTTTTTCTACACTACATTTAGTCCCCACTTTAGTGAGAGGAGGAACTTGCATCAAACTCACACTAAAGTAGTCAAGAGGGGTCCAAGTGTACCAATATGGATAGTATAGGATGACAAAGATCAAGGAGGGTGATCAAGCCCCCAGGATCCAAGATCCTACATCAAATCGACATAAGCACAAAGGGACACACACAAGGTGTATGATATGCAGTAGCAAGACAAGATACACAAACATAAGATGTAAAAGACTAAAAGAGAGAAAATAAAAAAACAAAGGCAAAATGGGTGAATCAAGCCTCGACTATTTGTCCAACTCAATGTAGATAAAGCCTTAGTTTTTTTCAGTACATTCACAAGTAGAACTCAATGTATATTGTGAAAATGATGTTCATGCTCACTCCAGGATAATGGAACCTCAAGCCATCCACTAGGCGAGTCCCCAATGGGTGGAAAATGAGAGAATCTTATTAGGCTCTAATACCATATCAAAGATATCCTCTTGAAAAATTCAATAAGGCATTACAATGCGAAACTTTGAGCTTCACAAGGACTAACAAGTTGCATAATGCTAAGAACTCATGAACATTGTATATATAGGTTTGTTCAAAGGGACTTCTCTTAGTTTGTGAAAGGTATCTCCTTAGGGATCATTATGCCTAATGTCTCTAAGATAGGTCAAATCAAAGAAATATCATGCTCTCGGTGGATATAAAACCCAACGACACTACCATGAAAAGGACACATGAACAAGAAGAAATAAAATCACACCAAGAAACATGAGTGTCGATGTATGCCTCCACTTTAAATAAATTACTAACACCATTGTTGTGAGAAATTTTCTTTAAAGTATCTAATGGAGAAGACTTGAGAGCTTATTCAAAAATCCCTATGCCAAGTCATATGTTCTCGAATGAATCTACATCATGAATAAAATGAAATGCTAAACATAGGAAGAAAGTATGTCACATGCAAGCCAACTTTAGGAATTTCATCCACATCCCAAACTTTCTCTTATATATACATGGAAGGTGCTCAAGTAGCCAAAATAGATAATAAACAAGTGCAATACAAGGACAAGGCTACCTAACCCCCTTTCCCCCACTTAGTGAAAGACAAGGGTGAGTCGAGGTGATTGATGAGAAACATGAAAATAAGTATTAGTTAGAGGAACTAGGTGCTTCAACACAAGGAAGAGCCCCACAATCCTTAAGATGTTAAATTTGATTACCCAAAGCCTTACATTCATTAGTAGAATGAGCATAAACTCTATGATATGTGCAAAAATGAATTCTTGCTGTAAAATTTATTTTTTGTTCTTGGAGTGAGAGATATCAAATGATCTCGGAGGAGTCTTGACAAGATACTCTCTTGATCAATAGTAGAATATATTCCTTTATTTTGTGACAAAGACATCTCTTGCTTAACTTATAAGGTGTCATACTTACACAAGACTCTTTATATTGTGAGATTTTGTACTCTTTGTTAATGGAGGGAGTAAAATCTAACGAGTTCTCCAATTATTACTAAGACATGTCCTATGAGTTTTTTGTGTGATGAAATTTATGTTAGGAAAAGATGTCTTTATTTCTTTCATTTCTTTTGAAGGATAATAACCAAGACCACTAGTTTCTATTAGTTTAGGATGAACCAAGGTTAAATTTAGCTTAGAGGAATATTTTATAATAATGTTGCTATTGAGTGAAGGATTTTTTTTATGCTTTTTTTTATTTCAACAGACAATAACCAAGACCACTAGTCATTTCTTGCATGTTAGGCTCTATAGGGACACATATACCTTGTTCTCTAGAACCACATCCTTTTCCAATATACCCAAGTTGTTTCATAAGTTCATATCCTCTTTCATAAAGCTTTTTCACTTCTTTTGGATTCGGTGATTTTTCATAATCAACTTCATTAAAGTGTGATTTGTAATTTACTTTTTCTTCTAAAGTGGTTGAAGTGGATTCTTTCAAAGGTTTTTCTAAATTTTTTGTTGACATTACCATTTTTTATTTTCCCTTTTCAAACTATTTTATTGTGATCTTGTATTATCCCATGAATGTAGGTGTAACATATTAGGAACCACAATCATCTTTCAATAACTTTGTGACTTCTTCAATATGCTTTTCTTTTTCTTTCTCTTGCGTGGGTTCTAATTGTGTAGTTGGTGTCAATGTTTTCAAAGGATTTTATTTTTCAAGTTATCAGTGTGCAAACAAATTTTAGGTTCAAGGTCAACTTGAGTGTGTAAAATTTATTGTTGTAGAAACATACTTCATTAAATGATGAAGCATTGAAGGCACCCCCTACATTTCATGAATCCATGGTCTATCTAAAAGAAGATTATATGAAATATCATAAGGAATAACATGGATAGTAGTTTGTAATGTAGATTTCCCAATGATAAAAAGTAATGTGATCATTCCATGTGGTTGTTTGCCTATGTTATCAAATCCATGAATGGACAATGGGTAAGATTCAATCCTACTCTTGTCGATTCCAAGCTTGTCCAAAAGGTTCACAATACACACATTAAGGGTTGGGCCATTTTAAAAAAGGGTTCTCTTTATTGTTATCCTATTAATAATCACTACGATTATGAAAGCTTCATATTATTTCTATAGTTCTGAGGAGGGTAACTTACTTTGATGAAAATAATATCTAGATTAACTATATTCATTCCTTGAACTAGGGATGACACATTATTTGGGTTTGTATTAGGAGAAATCACAACTTGTTGCAAGGATATTTGAAGCATACTATGGTAATTTAGTGAGACTTGAATAAGATCCCATAATGATATCTTAGCAGAGTATTTTAACTTGTTCAAAAGGTCATACCCTCCAACTATGGAAGGAAATCGAGGGCATAGGTAAGATAGGTTGAGGGTAATGGTACTAAAACATGAGAGGGTTTGTTGTTGCCTATTATTCCTTGTATTGTTTGTATGAGCAATGCCATATTGTAACCGTTGTTGCAAAGAAACATTACATTATCGATTGCCTTATAAAGTTCAAGATGTCTCTTAGGTTTCCATGGTTTCTTTTTAGGTGGTTCTAGGATAAGCCCGGGTTTTTGTCATACCGAAAAATGTACTCCCTAATATGTTTCCTTAGATTTAGTGTTGTAATGTGTTTTAATGCATTCACATTAGTATAGGGCCCTTGTAAAAAAATGGACCTAATTGTGCCTTTTTAAGGTGTTGTAGTGTTGTACCACTTTCACACTAATATAGGATTTTTAATTAATTAGGATTCTTTATGCTTTAATTGGCCTTATATTTGCATCCACAAACCTTAATTAATGCTTCTTTTGGGATAATCCTGACACAAACCAACATCAATCATAATTTGGGTGTTTTGGATTATATGCCTATATTTAGTGATTTGGACACATACACCACCTCGCATGGTTCCCACCTAAGTTTGGAGCTTTGATCTAGATTTCACATGAATCTAATATTTTCTTGAAAAATGTGTCCCATAGCCTAGCCTAATGGGACTCATATGCCACTACTGGTGTATGAGTCTTGTGTAGCTTAAAATTAAATTTAATTCAAATTCTTGGTGGGATTTTATCTTCCTAAATTTGATGTCGACTTTTAGTGTTGTAATTTTAAGAAATTTGGCATAAACAAGTATAAATACAAGGTTATTTCACTCATTTTTCACCTAACAAATATTCCTAATAGTGAATTTGAGTTCATGAGAGCATTCAAGTGTTTACAAGAGAATTCAAGAGTCTTCAAGAGTTGTTTATCAAGTGTTTTTGGAGCATTTTTCAAGCATCAAGCATCATTTCAAGGTCATCATGCATCTTGTTTATTTTTGAGCTAATAATTATGATGTAAGGTTCCATGATTCAATCCAACATTCAATTCAAGATCTATCACATTCAAACAAGAGTCAAGATCTACATCCATTGGATCCAGTTCATACATGTTTGCAGCACTTTATTGCTAGGGTATGGTGAGTTGCAACATTACATATTGTTCATTCACCATTCCTTTATCTCATTTTATTTCATTATAAGATTTGATTATCAAAATGAGGTTTGACAAAGGAAAACCCCTTTCCACTAACAAAAAAACATTTTCCTCTCTCTTTAATGTGTGATTTGTAGATCTAGGTTGAAGACCCCTTTGAAGAGAAAGATTGGAAAGAGGTTGTTCAAGTTGCAAAGTTGTCCAAGTTGTCACCTTATTTTGAAGAGCATTAAAAGACTCCTACAGAGCATAATCTTCAAATTCAAATCTAGAAACTAGATCAAGAAGACAAGGCAAAGATTAAAGAGAAAATTCAAATCCTAATTCTCTAAAAAAGCCAAACTAGGATGATACACCACTTTTGGTGTATGAGTCCCAGTATAGTCAAATTTGAAGTTTTTAGGAGTTCTAGACTTGTCTTTTCCAAATTTTTGTTCCTACCCAGAAACCCTAATCTAGGACTAAATTGCCCATCTTGACATATGAGTCCTTCATTAATTTTAATATTTTTAGCATTTCAGACCTCCATTCAAGCTCCTAAAAATTTCTAGGTGCACACCTTATTGGAATCAAGAATCACTGAGAGGAGGGAGGTGAATAAATTTTCTGCTAAATTTAACTAATCTTTAAAGCACTTACAATATTGAGCCAAAAGAAAGATGCAACCACATAAAGCACTCATCCACAATGCCATAACACAAGGATTTTTATGTCAAAACCCTGTTAGGGGAAAACCCACGGTGGAGGTAAATCCACAATTTGAGTACTCAAATATAAGTGTTTTAGAAATGTGGAATGCACATGCATTCAGACACACTGCCTAGAGCACACTGCTCATATACAAAAAGAAGACTCACCATCTTACAAAAGATTTGGATTACATCCAAAAGATTGGAACTAAGAAATTAGCATCTATTAATGCCTGATTACAGTTCTTATCAAGCTCATCAGTCACATTCTTGACCTTTTGTCAAATTCTACTCTTCTACTCTATCTACTATAGTTCACATCTCAAATCCTTTTATGTACAAGAGAAATTGTGCATAATCGCTCTACTATCCTTTTGAATTTTACAACATACTTCGCAAACAAAATTCGCACACCAAAAAGATATAAATGATTGCTTATATATATCTGTAACAAAATATTTAATCAACCATATGTTAGCTTCAATAAAACATAAAATATTTTCCAACCGTCAACTCAATCCAAAAATTATTTTCAATGCACACCGTCCAAATTCGGCCACAACATAGTGAGGACCCAAAACAAAATCCTTAAACCTAAAAATACTTCAAACAATTTCACCTCGAACATCCACAACATGCCACATTCACTTAGTCGGCCTTCTAGCACTGTTAAATATAAAATCAATCAATTGGATCTCCTAACCCATACACCAATTGATGCAATGACACAAAACTTGAGAATAAGATATTCCAAATACCCAGTGACCTTCCCTGAGATGCACAACCAAAACTGCTAAACTGGTAATGCAAATGGATTGACAGATTCAACTTTAGTTGGATACCTTGTTCTTCATTTTGTCTTCCAGTATGGATAAATACTAAAGTACGGACCGAATCAATGACTTAGGTTGCCATCAATGACAACACTAGAATCCATATGCCAACAATCTCCCCCTTTGGCATTGATGGTAACACTTAGTGAAAAATGACTAAGTGTCGGAGCCAACATATTGCAATCCTTCAAGACTTCAAAAAGTCATAGCTAGCACAAATCTCCCTGAATTTGATAAGGCATTTTTCAAAGCTCTCTCTCCCCCTTTGACATTAATGAAAAATAGATAATAAAATATTTTCCTATAGTATTCCCTTTTGAATTGTAACCAAAAACTTGCTTATTCAAAAACTAGTTCAAATTTTTTGAAGAAATACAACTTCTACTTGTGTTAGAAGATTATTTTGTATTTTTCCTTCATCTCCAGAAGAAACTTCTTCCATGCTTCTACTAAAATCCTGGTGATTATGATCATGCGGTCATTTTCAGATGTCTGGTTGAAAATCTTGATGAGGGATTCGAGAATGGTGAAGGCTTCTTTTAATATCTCGCCTTTCCTTAGTATCTCAATCAATTGTTCCAGTCTGCATTCTGTTATGTCCTTCACTTTCCAAAAGGTGTCAACAATCATGTTTCTGGTGTTTTGAACATTTGTATGCTTTGTCTGTAATTCTTGAATCATTTTCTTAATTGAACCATCTTGATCTTGAAACATGTTAAAATCTTCTCCAATACTATTCAGCTCGGTTTCAATTTGTTCCAACTTTTCTTTGTAATTTTCGATTGCATGAGTCCATCGAAGATAGTAGTTATAGATGTTTTTTGTTGTGTTTATGCATTTTCTTAGCTAATTCATGTGCCTTTTTAGCTTGGTGAGTGATAATCTATACTACTTCTTCAAGTGTAGAATTACTTCTTCTTCTTCCTTGTTCTGAGACTCTGAGTCCATGATTTCCTTGATGCATTCAATCATCTCTTCTAGAAGAATATTTCATAAACTCTCTAATTTAATATGGTTGAGCACAAGATGAGCACTTAGTAAGTTTAAAATCATGTCCTACTCATATGAACCTGTCTAATAGACCATATGTTTGCAATTTTCTGCATTCCATATTCTTCATGAATAAGCTACAATATCTCTTCTTTGGTTAAATCACCTTCTTTTTCACTTTCTTCTGTCATTTCCTTTTCTTGTTCTAGTTCAGATATTTCCAGTTCTTTCCTTTAGGTTTCCTCAGTTTCCTTATCAAATTCCTCATCTAGTATAGTATGTCCACAATCACCTATTCTTTTCCTTTCCCTTCAACTCTTGGAGTCTTGCATGTTGGAGTGTGGACAACAATTTATTTTTCTCTTTTCTTATTTCTCTCCATCTCACTAGAGGAGGAACCAACTTCAAGTGCCCTTACTAGAATGGGAATACCAATTGAGCCAAACTTTCTTAACAAACCTTTAAAGAAACTTTCATACACTTGATCACAGTTTTCCAAATCGTTGAATGTATGTAAATCTACTTGTAAACTGGTTCACTCTCTTCCCATATTACATTGTTGTTTAGTGGTAAGAAATTTAGAAAATAAATCACAAGACATATAACCAAAGTACCAAACCTGAAAGGGAAATCTATCATCTTTGTCAATTGTATGTTCTCCATCAATTGATCTTTCAGTAATATTCAAAGGTCAAAATATTGATCTTCCATTATCATCTTGTGTGAAATGTAAACAACACCTGCTGAAGTTGCACCTTCTCTGTTTCTGAAAATGATTTTGTAAGATACTCCATGTACAATGTACCTTGTCATTAAATCTCTAATTGTTGAGATTATTAATTCCATTTGATCTCTAATTACTTTAGTTAGGGTTTTGACTTCTTTATTTCGGATTGACTTCTTTCTTAGTATATCCCCAACTTTGCATAACCCAGTTATAGTTCCAATCACTTCTTTTGAGATATGGTAGGGTTTATCTAGAGTTAGAATATCTTCATTCAATCTTCCCTGAATAAACTTAATAATTTTTGCGTTCTCGAAATAGGGGAATTCTCTCCAAATATCCAAGCATTTGTTTTTTCCCCCTTTCAACCATTTCAATTCATCGTGCGATAATATGTTTCTTACAACTCTAATCTTCTCACTACTATACTCATCTAGTTTTATCATTTCTTTGATTTGTTCCATTTTACCTTCCGTACTCATGTCTTGATTCTACCAAAGAAGTTCTTCAATTGTACACCAAATTAAATGGAAATTTCTCAATACAACTGAAGTACCTAATGGATTAGGGTTCCCCCACCAAATTATCTTCATGCTTTCAAAATTTTGATGTAGAGTGCTTTCCTTCTTATTTTCTTCAATATAAAGTGGCAAATAAGGGTTCTAACTTGCTTTTTATAACTCACACACCTAACCTTTTGTTGTAATAAATGCTTTTTCCCTAGGTGTTCCAGATACCCTTTTTTCTCAATCAACCAAAAAAAACGTCTACGGACCTTCAATTGCTTGAATTTATTTACAAGTTTTTTCCTATGCATCTATAAATCATTAATACAAATGCTCGTTATGTCTTGAGGATCATCATGGAAAAAAAGCAATTTATAGAAATGGCAAAAATTGAGAAAATCGAGAGTTAGACAACTTCCATTAAAATTAAATAATTTATCTATATTATTTCAAAATAGAATAGAATATGTATCAAATTGAATGTGGTTTCTAAAATACTAGGTTTATTTTTTATTTTTTTTTTAAAATTATTTGGTGAAAATTTGAAATTTCAATGCATTAGTACTTTATATTTCAAAGGAAAAATAAGAAGTGAATAATGCGATTTTGACCACCCTAACCACAATAAAATGATTATATTTTTATAAGATTTACATATAAGTAGAGGGACTCATGCTAATGTGATGCATATTTTTTTGTAATTTTCCAACTAAATAGTGTATTTATGAATTTTATTACATCTTTTAAAAAAATATTAAAACTAGAGTAATGTCTAACCACCTTGGTCAAAGGAAACTTCATGAAATTCAATTTTCTTTTTTTAATCCTATAGTATCGCGAGAAGCATAGGTATGACACATGTTTGATTAAAAATGTGATGCGCACAGAAGCTTTAGATATTTTCAATCTGACCTATCATCAAGACTTTTGTCCAGTAATTCAAATAGAAAATGAATAATAATTATTTATTAAATTCAAAGTAAAGCATAATCTATATTGGTGGAAAGCTGAGGAGCTCAGCTAAAAGCCCTTTTCATTTAATCAATTTTGGGTAAAAAACAAAGTTGTAGGCAACATGGGCCATCATGTCACTTACATATCCCACCCTTTTTTGGCCCATCATGATCTTGTACATACCCAAATGTTGACAATCTACTGCATTTTGACTCCAACTACCGATAGGGGGAAAAGGATTTTCTTGAAAAAAAAAAACTCCCCCTAGACTAATGGCCTGAAATCAATTCCCAAAGGAATTACCAGCACCATATTCTAATACAGAACCCTTTCTAGCATTAGACTCACTCTTTCTTACCCATGTCTTCTTCATCTAATCTCTTATTTCATCCACAATCACTTTCTCTTTTCCTTTATCATCTTTCTGCATATTTATGCCTTTGTATGTCAGACCTCTTCTATCCATATTTTTTTATTTTTGTAGAATCTTGCAATGTGACTATATTTGTTGCAATTGTAACACACAACATTTCCTTGTCTAGACTAGTCATTCCATTGATTTCTTCTTGATTTGCATTGGTTAGCAATATGCCCAAATCTTCCATAGGTATAACATTTAGCATTCCTTCTATTGATAGAGTTGTTTGACATATTTCTTCATTCAATTGACTTATGACCAAACTTATTGCAATTGAAACATTGACTGGAGAATGATGGATCACTTGATTTCATTGTTCTTCTACATTGAGTAGCCATATGACCAAATTTATTGCAAGCAAAAACAATATCCATTAAAATTTTGAGCGATGGGTTGTCTTCTTGGATGCCTTTTTTCTTTGTTCATCTAATTTCCTTTCCTAAAAATTCCTTTGTCTAAGATCCAAAACTTTCTCCTTTCTCATATCAAGACCTGCGCTTGTCATTTCCACTCTTCCTAACCTTGAGTCAACTCATCAAGCTTAACTAAGCTAATCTTGAACTTCTCCTTATAGTCATTTTCAGTAGCAAGTTCATCCCTGAGAATAACAATCTGTCTTTCAAGCTCTTCTTCATTGTTTCTAGATTGTTGTAGTTCAATTTCCAACTGAATGAATCCTCCATTAATTCTATTGCATTCATCAGATCTTTCTTTTAAGGACTGAGCAAGATTCTCCTCATTCTTCTTTCTCTCTTCAATCTCCTTAGTCAGCTTCATCACCATAGATTTCATCTCATGCTTTAGGGTAGCATTGTCTCTAGCAAGATTTTCACATTCTTTAGTTATTTCCTTCAAGGTTTGATTCAAGTGAACATCATCCATGCTTTTTCTCTCTTTTTTTCTTAATCGATCCACAAAGATCCTTTTCTCTTCTCCACCGGACTTGATAATTTCATCCCTCCCGATGTCTAAATGAATTTCTCAGCATCCTTAAGACTTGTTTTCAATTCCCAAACTTCTGCTTTGGACTAATCAAGATCATCAAGTGCCACCAAAATTTGTTGTTGAAGGCTACCAGAGTCCATTACTTTCCAAGATCCACCTCAAGCTGTAAAACTTCTTCTGAGGAACTAGGCTCTAATACCAATTGTTGGAATCAGGGAACACTGAGAGAGGGGGTGAATCAGTGTTCTACAAAATTTAACTTTATTAATCTGATCTTTAAACCACTTACAACATTGAACCAAAAGAAAGATGCAAGCACATAAAGCAATCAACCACAACACCATAACACAAGGATTTTTATGTGGAAACCATTAAGGGAAAACCATGGTGGAGGAGTCAATCCACAATTTGAGTACTCAAATATAAGTGTTTACAAATGGGGAATGCACGTATTACGTTGAGGGCACACTTCCTAGAGCTCAACTTTGCTCAAATACTAAAAGAAGACTCACTGTTTTACAAAAGCATTTGGATTACATCTAGAAGATTTGAAATGAGAGAATAGCATCTACTAATGCTTGATTACAGTTCCAGTTAAGCACATCAATCGCATTCTTTACCTTTTGTCTAATTATGCTCTTATGCTTTGTCTACTTTAATTCACATCACAAAATCCTTTTATGTACAGGCGTGTATAATTGCTCTACTATCCTTTGAATTTTTGCAACATACTTTGCACACTCACCTTTACTCCTTTACAATGAATTAACTGATCTCTTATATATATCCACTATCAAAGATTTAGTCGCTTCATGTCAGCTTTAGCAAAATAAAAATATTTTCCAATAGTTGGCTCAATCCACATTTAATATTTGATGCATACCCATCAAAGTCATTCACAACATAACTAGTCCCCAAAACAAAATCATAAACTGAAAATACTTCAAACAATTTCACCTCGAACGTGGCAACCATACATTCCTTTGAAATTAGGCCTTCTAGCTTAGCATTACACAAAAAATCAATCAGCCAGGATCTAAGTAACTCATACGCAATTGATGTGATGGAACAAAACTCAGAATAAGATAGTACAGTACCCAATGACCTTCCCTAAGATCCACAACCAAAACTAATAAACTAGTAATGCAAATGGATTGATGGATTCAACTTCAATCAGATACTCTGTTCTTCACTCTATCTTCTGGTATGGAAAAATACTAAAGTGCAAACTGGATCAATGACTTAGGTTTACATCAATGACAACACCAGAAGCCATATGCCAACACACCCCTAATCTCTCAATTTGTTATTCTCTTTTACATTCATTTCTAGGTCATTTTTTGTAGTTTTGCATATTATGAAGTTTCACAATTTGATCTTGCATGTCATTTGTCTTTCCAAGCCCTACCTTGGTGGTGAACCCCCTTTTAGTCATTAATCAAAGCCTAGGAAACCCTTTAGCAAATCTCTTCCCCCCTTTCTATCTTCAAATTGAGATCTCTAGGGTTTCATTGAATATTTAATAGTAGTGAAATAGGAAGCCCTCATTGTGCTTCATCTCCTAAAATGTGGAGCACCAAGATATTTCTATCATTATAGTTTTGAACTTTTGGTTGTTGTGAAGGTGGATAGAGGATAATTTTAGGCTTAGGTGGTCCAATAATTGAAGGATTTGTAGGAGGTCTAAGAATTAAAGGACACGAGGGAGCTCTAATGTTCATAACCTCAAAAAGCTTATCTGTATTTTTATTATCTCTTAGTGAAGGGGATTCTAATGTCACTTCATCATCTTCATCTAAGGAAGCCACATTTCTATTGTTTGAAACACATGTGTCATTGTTGTCATTTTCTTGCACCGTGATACCTTCCATAGTAGGAGACTTTTTAGGAGAGTAACAAACTAGATGTTCATGACATTCAATGGTTTCTTCTAAAATGGATTCATCACAAGTAAGGGAGTTATCAATGGTTGGATTACCTTTCTTATCAATGATGGTATCCTCTCATTTAACAATATTATCCTAAGTAGGAGGGGCAGGAGAAGAGGAAAAAATAAGATTCTCATGAAACTCATTGCTTGGATCTTCTAAGACTAAAATATCTTCTTCACAAAAAGAAGAGATATTGGGAGAAGAAATTTTTTTTGTCATGCTTGTCCAAGATTGTATTCCCTTTCACTAAGTTAGTCTCACACATGAGAGGGATTAATGAAGAACAAGAAAAGAGGAGAAATGACTGCACATTCATCTGCTTGTAACAACAATTTCTTAGAGTTTTCAACAAAATATGAAAATAGAAAATTAATTATGATAACAAGAGACTTTTGTAATTGAAACGTGATGCAATAATTGCTCTACAAATTTGAAATGCAACAATTTTTTTAATTTATATTCCTAAGTTAAATGGATGATAAGACCTTAATGCATAGAATTAAAATTCACAGGGAAACTTTTCTTATTGAACTAAAATTTTCAAATTTTGAGTGCCCATGTTGAAAAAAAGTTGATTTGCACTCATAAGTGCCCCTGAAATTTTTTTCCCAAGTGACCTACTTTGGAGGGTCACAATTTGAAGCTAGTTTATTTTCATGCCAAACACCTTGGTGGACTTATTCATGTGACATATGTGAACATGCATGTCATTTTTTCAGCTCCCCATGGTGAGTTTTGATAGGGTTTTGAAATGCAAAGCTGGAGGGTTCTAGAACATTTTTGTTGTTTGCAAACTCACCGTCTTGTAAAATTGGCCTCTTGTTCAAGCTAATATTTCACAAGCTGGATGATTTTCAAGATAGATGGATTGATTTCCTACATTCCCCACATTCATAGAACCATATTCCAAGAGAAGGGCTTTGGTCTGAAAGGTTGAAAGAAGTCATGAATCTAATTCCAATACTGTTGAGCTCTGGTGCAAAACTAGAATAGATGCTTAAAAAACTCATCTCACCCATAAAAAGGGCACTGAGGGTCCTGGACCCCCAAGTGAACAAGCCAAGCCCCCATAGGCAAGCCTTGGAAAAGAATACACCAAGCAAAATGGGAAAGTTTTGGCTCAACACTTGCAGACCGAGTGGCATAGAATATTTTTCACCAGATATGAGTGCAATATTGAAGAAGCCACCTCTAGTTCAGACTTTCAATCTTATGAAAATGTAGTGAAAGCCACATATATCCAATCCTAGGCTTGTAATTCCTAAAAGGGGTGTCTAGGTACCACTTTCAATCCTTCCACCAGGGCTTGGATCTACGAATTCCCACTTTATGTAGCCAGGAATAGCATTCACTAGACCATCATAAGTATCACGGTCCTAGTTATGTAGACTATAACAAGCAAAAAAATATTCTCATGGCATAATACACATTATGGGTTTGTGGAACACATTCTACAAAGTTTGAATGCCTTTCTTGTGGAACCTTAGCACATTAAGCCAAGGTGATTTGGTCAACGACTGACCATTACTAGAAAAAAGAGGTGACCACCAAATTTTATGTTGGTTGAGCGAAAGCTCATCCCGGAAGCTAGAGCCAACCCATTACAACCAAGGCTTCACTGCTTCTTAGGCTCTCCAAATGCTCTTAGCCATGAAAGTTCCCACAATTTGGACTAGTTCCTTCATAACTAGAATGGTTTGAAAGCCAATCCCCTTCTAGGTGGGTCTATGAATAGGGAAGTCAGATTAGATGCAATGCTTGAGGAGAATTTTTCATGCTTCATCTCCAGCCAGGGCTCTAATAATCCATTTCACACATAAGGAAGTCCCTTTTATTTGAGTGGAGAGTAGCCCAAGACCTCCAGAGTCTCTAGGTAAGCAACAAAACTCTTAGGAAATGTGGTGAAACCCTCTATGAGACTCCGCAAAGGCCCAAATAAATTCTTGAAGAAGCTTTTCAAGCTTGGCATAGGTAACCTTAGAAGGATCCCAACAAGAGGAGTAATAAACATGCATAGCAACCAAAATCTGATAACAAACTTGAAATTTTTTTGGTAAGGAAAGAGGCTTGGTAATCTAATAGGCCAGCTTTTTCTCAATCATGGAGAGCACAACTTGCCACAACTCAGCTAGACAAGCCTGGAAGATGAAGGGAATGCCTAGAAACCAAAATATTTCCCCTGGCCCAATCCATTTCCAACCGTACTGCTGAAACCAGTGAGGAGTGGGTAGAATAGACTACCTATAACATAGAGTTTTATGCCATTGAATGGTGTAACTAGATGCAAGACAAAAAATATGAAGGCATTCAAGAGTCACCTTAATATTATTCTCTTCCTCCAAAAGGGTGAGGAAAAAGTCATCATCAAAATAGCCATTAAAAAGTTGAGCCTGGGAGTTAGGCAGGGCAATGGCTCTAACACATTGTTGAGAAACTCATTGGCCAGCAAATAACCAAATCCTTCAGTAGCAAGCACATAAAGAGAAGGAGCAAGTAGACATCCTTTCTGACTAGAGCGAAAAACACCAAAAGAAAAAGATTGGAAGCCATTAATGGTAATATGAGTAGAGGCATCCAAGAAAAGAATTTGGATGGCCTGAATGAAGTAAGGCCCAAACCCTAAGGATTTCAGCATTAAAAGAATGAAAGGCCACTCAATGCGGTCATAGGATTTGGAAAAATAAATTTTGAGAAAAATGGCTTTATGGCCTGAATGCTTGGCCCACTCCATATCTTCCCACATGACAATAATGTTGTCTAGAATAAATCTATATTTAATGAAACCAGTTTGCTTCGTGAACAAAATCTAAGGAAAGGATGGAAAATCTTTAGAGCTAAAGCTTTAGCAATGATTTTGTATGAGACGTTGAGGAGAGTGATAGGTTGCCTGTTGTAGATGTCCTTGGGATCTCCAAGATTAGGTATGAATTTAATTTTTCCTTTATTAATTATATTACCTAGAGTTTTGGAATGAAAAGCCTCAAGAGAGACTTTGTGTAAATATTTCCCAACACAATCCCAAAGGGCCTTGTAAAATTCACAAGGGAACCCATCAACACCCGGTGCCTTGTCATCTTCCATGGTATGAACGACTTCCTTCAAGTCTTCAACAATGAGCAACTACTCACAAAAAGCTTTCTGGGCTAAAGATAGCCTATTTGGAACAACAATAAGGCAATATTGAAGGGCTTGCTGACGCTCCAACGTGTAATCCTGGGTAGTGAAAACTTGTTCATAATTCCTAATAAAGGCCTAGCGAATATCAGGTAGCTCAGAAAGCACCTAGATTCCATCTTTGATTTTTTATTCCTAGGGAAGAGTTCCTGGCATGCAGGGCCAAAAAAAACTCCTTTGAGGCATGGTCACTAATTTTTAACCAGTGTAATTTGGCTTTAATTTGTGCACCTCTAGCAACATAATTATTTGCAACTTGTTTTTTGTGCCTTAACTCTGCCACCCTAACATACAGTGATGGGGAGAAAGGGTTGGTCGTTAGAGCCTTGGTAGCTAAGTGCAGGTCAATAGTGGTAGCCTCATAAGACTGCCAACGAAAAAGGCAAACTGGTGCCCATAAATGTAGAGAAACCTAGTCATCCGAGTGATATCATCATTCCACCAATTAATCTAGTCTTTATTATGTGGTTTCCAACACTCCAAATTCCAAACCCTATGAATGTGGGCTGACGTGAGATAATGTGAAAGAAAAGACATGTTCAAAAAGAACTGTCTTACAGGACCAATGTTGTCTTGTCTCCCATTCAATGCAAAAAGAAATGGGGAAATGATCTGACAAAGTCACATCAAATATTGGCTTAACTAGGAGTGAAGAGTTATCAAAAGAGAAGAAAGATTGAGCCAAGATCATGGCATGATCAAGGTGCTTAAATATCCTGTCAGAGCTAGCTCGGTAATTACACCAAGTGTGCTAGAAGGAATGAGAATGGTGGTGACCAATATTGAGATCAAAGAGCTCCAATTTATTACGCATGTAAAACCATGTCTCTTGTTCGCCAGTTGTCCATCTGAATGGAAAAGTGCCATCTTTATCATAAGCCATCTCAACCATATTGAAATCCCCATACAATAACCAAGTAGCAACTAGAAATGAATAAACAATACAATGACATAGCACAGAGCATTCCACGACATCATTAGAGGCATAAAAATTAATAATCTGAAAGGAATGTTTATCAATGTTGATAAGGATTCAGGCGAGCCGATGTGTGGGGTCAAACCCATCATCAACCACACAAGAATGCCACCATGGGGATAAAAGGGTGACAGTTCCACCACACTCAACTTCATAATCGGTACAAAACATTTGACTGGCTAGCCAAATTAGAGCGACAAGCTAACACAAGCAAAAAACCAGTAATTTTAACTTCTTGGAGATAAAGCACTTCAATACCAAAATATTTCTGCAAAGTATCCCTAACAGAATACTTTTTAGAGAGGTATGTTAGACCTCAAGCATTCCATGAGAGGAAATTCATGAATGAAACTCCTCCATATCATCATAGTCTGGCTCCTCTTCATTTAGAGTAGAGAAGCGATTTCGCAAAAACTCTGGCAGAATTGACCCAATTTAAATATTCAAAAAAGAAACTCTATGTTTCTCCTACACAAATTCACCTTCTTCTAATGGTAGAGAAGGACTGTGAGATCACCTTTGAGCTCCTAACATGGGAGGAGAAGCATTCGGTTATGCTATCATAACGACAACAGGTTGAGGCGTAGCCTTCGGTCTAGGCCACATTGGAATATTATCATCCCTGACTGAAGCCTCTTTCCCCTTCACCAAAGGGTTTGAAAAAAAAAATCTAGCTCAGGGACTTTGGAAGTCATCCTAGAGCCACTAGACTTATTTTTACAGTTCATGACGATGGTCCATTTGTCATCAAGTTTGGAAATAGAATTATCCACCTAACGAGAATTTTCAAACTCCCGTGGTGAAGGAGTATGAGGCACTACCAAAGGGTAGTCCTTGATCTTGTGGTCTACGGAATGACATCTATAACACATGTTAGGTAGATTAAAATAAGTGACCTTCTAGGTATGCTAGAGAGCTCCAATTTGAATGTCAATGGAGTCCTTCAAATCTTGTGAAAGGTCCACTTCGGCACAAACACATTTTGGGGGTCGAGCCTAGAAAAACCTATCTAGCTCAATACAAATGACCTTCCCTAGAGAGAACACAATATGACTCAGAAAAGGCACACAAGGCAAAGGAAAACCTATAAACTCAATCCAAACCAAGACACGTGACTTGGTGTCATCCGAGACAGTAAAGTCCTGAGTCCATAACTAGAAAACCAATAGAGAAGACCTAACATACTAGGGACCATGGTTCAAGATTTCCTGAGCATGACTAACCTCTACAAAGTGGAATAGAAGAAATACTTGGTTAAATTTTGGAACATATCAAGGTGGACCCCATGAGGGACCCAAGCCTTGTTGACCCATTCTTTAAGCACACTTTTGGGGGGAGTCCTCCCAAGAAAATACCCAACAAGGGTATGTTGGTCAAGCCATTGACAAGCATAATCAAAATCAGGAAAAGGTAAAACCACATCAATTGGGGAGTTAAAAGACTTTGCTCGTGAAACACTTTTAGAACAAATTTTTGGGGTTTTTTGTTTGGAGGAGGAGCCATTGAGTAGAGTTGTCAAACCACCAACACCAGCATGAAATACTGGGTTAGAGCGGTTGAAGGAGTATTAAAACAAAAAACCCACACTAAATGCAGTCGTACACACATGAAAAGAGAAAAATCTTGTGCAAAGAGTGTGGTATGACGTAAGAGGGGCTAAAAGTAAACGCAAACACAAGAAAACCCTAGCAGAGCTCATACACCCAGAAAGATATTTTTTCACTAGTAGAATTTTTGATGCATCAAGGTTGTTTTTAAACTTGAGATTACCTATACATTGGGATTCCTAGGGAAGTACATGTTTCATTTGAGAAATATCTTGATAAATATAGATAGTGACAAATGACACAATCTTGTACAATGTTGGATGCATTTAGCTAGCTATTATATATTCCTATTTGTACATATTCATTATGTATTGTAATATTTTATTTTTATGTGCACATATCCACAAACATTTAATGCATCAATCAAATTATCACTTTTTTTAGCACACTTATAAGCATGTATTTATTATGCACTTTGATCTTTCTCCTTGGTGCATCTAAGATGGCTTCATGGTTATAAATATGTGTATGCGAGTTAAAAATAATGTCATCTTAAACAAAATTTAGGGATTCAAATTTGGCCCCTAGATCTCATTTTCCTTTCTCATCCAAACCCAACAAAACATAAACTTGTTTAGTTTAATATCATGTGCTATTATTTATAGATATTTATTGATTTTTAAATTTACAATCACAAATTCTTAATGGGTATGCACACTACTATTTTTTAATGGAATAGAGGCTAAGTAAAACTGGATCTATTCATTTGATAGGTAGATCACACTTTCTAAAGTAGAATTTCAAAATAGTTGAAGGCTTCATCAAATTGGCATGATTCTTAGTATTAAAAAAATATTTTATTTAGGCATTTATTTTGTTGTTCTAATATTATTATGAAAAAAAGATAAGCTTGCTTAGGTAGGATTCAATTTGAATGGGTTTTTTCTCCTACATATATATACATCTTCAAACCTATAGCTTGATGGTCACTTATACAACCACACTATTAAAAAACATCCTAAAAAATAAAAATCTATTCTAAATATCTTAAATACATCTAGATACAAAAACAAACCATAAAAAATTCCTTTTTATTCTATTTAACAAAAGAACTCCAAACTTATCTCTAAATTTCCTTTAATTAGATGTATTTAATATTTAACTTAGTTTTAATATATTTTATTCAAGTTTAAACTAAATAGCTATAAATATATATAAATGTATTTCTAAATATAATGTTAAGAAAATCTTAAAAATAAAATATTATCACCCTACAACAAATATTTGTTTTCTTATAAATGTTTGTGATTCTATTACCCAATTTATTTTTAAAAAATATCATATTTAATAAATTTTGTACCACTACAACAATTTTGTTACAAAATAAATTTAACTATATAATACTCAATTTAGGGCCAAAGTAATGTATATGCATTATCACTGGAATACCAAGCATAAAATAGCAGAGGAGAGAAAGTTGTGATTGTTATAGTAGTCCTGGTGTTAGTAATGAATGGCCCTCACACTTTGTTCACCTATGGAGGAGATATTTTAAACTTGGAAATAAAATATTTTGCTAAGTCAAAACATAAATGAAATTGATTAAATTTTCTATTTTGGAGGCTAGAAAATAACTCATGGAGGAAATTTATAGAATAGAGAATAAGGCAAAAAGTGGAACCTAGGGCTAGAAAATGAAGGTCACTATTTAGAATGGTATTATATCACATAAACATATGCATGGCATGTTGTCATCCATATGATGTAAAATACTAAAACACTTTCAAAAAGCACACTAGTTCAATCCAAAATTTGACCTATTCTACACAACCAAAGATGGGAATGTACTAGCAATATACCAAGTGATAAAAATATAAAAAAATTAAAATATCACGATTTATATTTTTTAAAGAAAAAATAGAAATGAAAAACCAATAAAAAACATTTACAAACCTCCTTGAGTGTTCTCAAAATACCTATAAATATAAAAGAAAAATAAAATAGTTTAGGTTAGTTTGAGAGCATTCTTTAAGGTTAACTGCTTATGTTGGTCTCTTGACCTCCACTAATAATCAATATATTAAAAAAAATAAAATAGTGTGTGCTCTTATCCTAAGTGTGTCTCAAAATAAAAGAGAAGTGAAAAAATAAATAAATCTATAAGTATCAACCTCGGTCTTTGAGGAACACTATACCATAGTGTATGTATTTGAAAAATAGGTTGTCATCTACACCAAAAGAGATTTTTATCAAGAGACAATGGGAGTTACATTATCAAATTTATAGCAATATCATTCAAACAAAACAAGAATAATATTACCAAACAATGTCAATCTCATTGAATTATTTAATTGATGTAAAGCCTAAGCAATCTTGTAAGAGATTTAACACTTATTTAGAATGAGAGTGTGTAGTAGAATGGATTCCTTTAGTCTTGTAATGGAGTTTCAATAGAGTCTATCCAAGCAAGAGTATGAGATCCAAGAGAGCTAGACAATTACTCTTTCCCAAAAAAGAATGAGAGTATTGTTGGTCTAGATTCACATATGAGGAGCATTCAATTACTAGGAAAGCCTTATGGGAAGTCCACAAACACATTTTTTAATGAAAAAATAATGATTCAAACTTGAAAAATTCTAGGATGTTAGTGCACCATGTAGAATTATATGTTTTGTTCTCATGTCTTAGGAAGAATTGAATACTTGAAAAATTCTAGGATGTTAGTGCACCATGTAGAATTATATGTGTTGTGCTCATGTCTTAGGAAGAATTGAATATTTGGCACATGTTCCTAGAATAGAAAGAATAATAAATTACTCCAAAATCTTGATAAAAGGAAGATATGCCAAGGTTTGGGCTCCAATGGGCCTAAAATATATTGTGAGAGTAGACACTAAAGTAGGTCCAAAATACAACATTTAATATTGTGAGTGTACATAATTTTTTACATAATATTTTTCTCCACCTTTAGTACAATGATGATATTAAGTGATAAGCTATGATAAATCATAAAAGTAAAATGGTAAAACTAAATGTAAAAAGAATACGATAGATAATGCATAAATTATTAGGTAGAAGGATGATGTCTATATTGAGAATGTATAAAACTATAATGATAGTATATGCAATAAAAGTTTGAAAACACAAAAATAAGAATTGAAAGAAAAACTTAAAATCTTATTTGTAAATTTGTAACAATGATAAGAATAAAATGAATAATAAATAATAGTAAGATAATTAATGATGATAATTAAATAATTAATAATAGGATGATAATAATTGTGGATAATTAATAATTCTCAGAGGAATTAATGTTGTGTCCAAATTAGATTTTGTAATCATACAAAATCACTATGTTAGAAAAAACATTTAATCCTCCAAAATCATAAATGTGTTAATGAACCATAGATTTTTTGGGTAAGGCTTGTAGGCTACTCTTACACTCTTAGGATGTTTCACCTAAAAGGAGAGAGATAAACCCCACTCAAAATTCTAGGTGGTTCACTCAAATTATGAAATGTATGTTGCAATTAAGACTAAATGGAATGATCTAAGTGCAACTAAATGAACTTTTTAACTGATTATGAATGCAAAACCTAAGAATTATGCAATGTTGGAAAACATAATGTGATATGCAATCATAAACTAAAGTATGAACAAGTGCAAAACAAAAAAGAAGGATGAATCAAAGTGCACCTGGAGGTTTCATAAAGATTCTAGAATATTTTGAATGCTGGCAGAGATCACTGAAAATCACCAGTGGGACTCATTCGCCACTGATGGCGAATCAGCCTTAATTCTGATGAAAACTTCTAAGAACAGATTTTTGAGTGTTGGGATATGGAATCTGACAAAATATAGATTTCTAGCCTTAACGTGGACTCATTCTCCACTGATGGTGAATAAGTCCTCTCCCAAAATTCTGATAAATCAAGAACCAATTCTGTAGCACCAAATCTGAGGTTGTCTACTTATCGGGTTGACAAAGTCAAATCTAGAGGAAACAGACAGAATGTCTTCTTCAAGCTTGAAATAGGTTTTAGTTGACTTGAAGTACTTTTTCAACACCTAAATACGTGTCAAATTTGTATAAAAAATTCTGCAAATACACATGAAAAATGGGAAAAATGGTTTACAGTTAGGTTATAGGGATTTTCCTTGGTTAAATCCC
>VDFB02373365.1:79879392-79941686 GCA_007258455.2 Sequoia sempervirens
TAGGGTTATCCTTGAGTGGAATCTCTTTGAAAGAGGGTGTTAATCCATCATCAACAAATCAAAACAAAACTATCTACTTTAAGGGGTTCCAAACATATGTAATCCAATCAGGTCTGGAGACCTCATAAGGAAATTTTTTTATCCATGAAGTTCTTGGTTCAACTACCTCCATATAATTATTTTCTTTATCCACCATAATAGTAATGACATCCTTGTATCTTTCTACAACTTGTGAGGGTATCTTATATCTCATTTTCATTTCATTTTGAAAGGTCTTAAATAATCCCAAAAAAATTTGTCACATTGACTGGCATTTGGAATCCTACAACTAAAATCCCTAATTTGATGTGCAACATGAATATCCATTCTCCATACAAAATTATTCATACTAAGAAATTACTTCATGAAATAGAAAATTTAAGACAAATAATCAGAGAGCCATGCCAAAAGTTGTAGTGTGACTTCTTGGTTCTATGCAAATTTTCCAACAATTGTCACAAGAGTTCACGAATATCATAATCCTTTCCTTCCTTTATCATCTGATTAGCAATTTATGTGTCAATACCAATAGTGGAGCCTTCTCTATTTATTTAATAAGCATTGTATTGAATTCCCATCATGGCATATCAAACCCCTAGGTCAATGATGCCATCCATAATTAGAGTTCTATTTTCAAATTATACTCTAGTAAACTTCATAGCTTATTCATTCTTCACAACCTTTAATGCTAGTATAGTTCCAGTGGAGCACAACCCAGTATATTTTATTGCATTCTTTGTGATCATATAGTTTTGATCAAGGAAATAGAATTCCTAATGGATGGATAACTCAAAAAAATTCTAACCCAATCATCTTCAAAGAAAGATTTTGGGAAACCCTTCTACACATCTAAACCTTTTACTTCCACATCTCTATACTCTGACTTGATTTTAAATCACTACCCAAGAGATGATTGTATTTGAACTCTTCTAACTTCAAATGGTTGTACTCATTTAGCTATGAATGAATATAGATTAGACATCTTCATAATCCAATACATAGATAAGAATGTGAGAGAATTCTCCATCCTAGTCGGTCTCATTGGTTTTGTATGAATATTTCTTGAATTTTGGACTTTTTTTTTTCTTAATATCAATAGCCATCAGTGTTGTCATGATAACTCTTTCTAAAACCTTAGGGTTTTGTAAAAAAAACTATGTAATACTTATGAATATTGCTATTAGGGTTTTCAATAAAAATCTTCTTCTCTTCCTTAGCACTTGTACACAATATCATTTGAATGAGATCAAATTTGATCAAGTAGGGTTGAAATACTCTTCACACCTACCTTGGGTTTTTCTCATTAAAATAATTTTTATACTTGACACAAGCCCTTTTTTACTATGTGAGATATCACATAAATCTATGATCATTCATCAAACTTCTATAGAGAGTGTATTTTCTTTGAAACCTTTAGACAATATATCCATGTCACTAATAACCATTATTCTAAAGACTTCAACATATTATGCTTTATATGAGTTTGAAAATGTTTGTAATTGCAACTCCCCTTGACCTAATATTTTCTTTTGAGTTACCAGAGGATCCATTTACACTAGGTTAAGGTATAGATTCATTATTTTCTTTAATTTATTCCTTCTTTAGCATACCTTTTTCATTACATTGTTGTACTTATCAGAGTCAATGGGTCCTACCTAGGGCTCTCCAAAATTTACTATTGGGTTTTGTTGTCCTATGTATGCACTCCCATATTCACGTTCATCTCATAGTTGGAAAGCTAGAAAAAAATCTTGTAGGTAAGTTTCCATGAAATTGCAAGAAATATGACAACTTTGAAAACTTTTCAATTTTTCTCTTCAAGAGATATTCCACCTAAAATTTGCAACTACACATCAAGAGAGAAAAAAAATTGTTGATAGGTGAAAGGGGGATTTCCTTGGTCAAGCCCTATTTTGGTAATTAAGCCTTGAAGTGAAATGAAATAGCATGAAAGGGATGATGAATGAACAAAGTAATGCCACAACTCACCAAACCCTTGGATGAACCTTGATAATGGAGGTTTTCAACTTACATGAAATGGCTTCAATGGATGTGGATCTTGGATTTGACTCTTTGCTTTAAATGATACTTTGAATGCTTGATTGTATCATGAAACCTACATCAACATATTAGCTCTAAAAACATTCATGAATCCACATAAATTTGACATATTAATGCTTGGATCTTGATTTCTACAACAAATAA
Organism: Sequoia sempervirens; assembly: GCA_007258455.2. Taxonomy (NCBI): domain Eukaryota; kingdom Viridiplantae; phylum Streptophyta; class Pinopsida; order Cupressales; family Cupressaceae; genus Sequoia; species Sequoia sempervirens. The sequence continues at coordinate 79,881,637 of VDFB02373365.1, forward strand.
TAAAGAAACATACTCTTGAATGCTCTTAACAATAATCTTGGCTCTTGTAATTGATCTCTCAATTGTGCTCTTGAAATTATAATTTAAATGTAATGTTCATTTGATAAAATAACCTTCTATTTATATTAATTTATCCATAATTCAAATATCACAAAGAGACATTTAAATATAGATTTTAAAATATTAAAATAACACCCAAAACATAATTTAAATTAGGGCCTTAGGTCTAAGTGAGGACACATTCACCCTTGGATGAATGGATCCTAGGTCACTTACCTACAACACACATTCTCCAATGATGTGTTATGTCATGGCATTGATGAATGTCCAGTTTTACCCTTAGGAAATTCTAATTAATTAGGCCTAGATTTGAATTAAAGGGACCAATTAAGGCATAATTAACATCAATTAATTAATAAATCCCTAGGTGAGTGTGAAAGTGTAAAGGTCACCTTACAACACCACAAATAAGACACAATTAAGTCCATTTTCTTTAATAGATCCCTAAACTTAAAGTGAATATGTAAAATACATATTACAACACTAAATTAAGGCATAATTAATCTCATTTTAATATTAATTCCCAAATTAAGTGTGAAAAAGGGATACTTTTGTTGGAGTAAATGATTTTTACTATTTACCATGCTTAAGTTTTACTTTAGATAGTGATTATTTAGGTGCATATAGTTTTATCAGTTATTTCTTTTACCGACTTGCATCTTCTCTTTATAATGCACTACTTTACATTATGTAAAATATCTCATTTGAATATATTTTAATCTCTAGTGAAATAGCATTGTGCGTCTCTCATCTATGAAGATTTATTTATAGGTTATGCTCCTGGGAGGTGTTTGACACCAACATGGTATCAAAGCCTTCAACATACACCTTCTTCTAATATTAAGAGTTTTCATCTGAGTTGTTTTGAGATCATTTATTTGCTGAAATTTTTTTGGCATTTGAAATTTATTAAATTTCAAAGTTTCTTTTATTCTTCATTTTCCTATTGTTTGTGCTTGTTAGGGCCATGATTAAAATTGGAGGTTGCAATTTAAGGTTTGCATGCCGTGATTTTTTGTTTTCTTATAGAGTGAAACCCATGAAACATTTTTTTTGAAGGTATGGATTTGGCATGTCTTGCATTGGCCACATGTGTGGTTTGTTGCAAGCCAAAAATAAATTGTTGTAGATCATTTGGGTACCATCATTTGGCATATGAAACCTATTGTGAGTCCCTCTAGTTCATGGGTGTTCCTAAAATTATTTTGATTTGTCTTAGAGGTATTCATTTGTGGCATGATCTACATGGAAAGGTGGATGATCAGAGATTGGAGGCAATTTTTGTGCTCTGAGGCCATAAGAGTGTTTGGAGCGTGATTCTCTTTTTGAGAGACCACAATTTTGTCAGTTGCTATAATTTTTCCCCTGCTGCAATTTTGCTAAGAGGGCATGATTATGTTGTTGAGAGAGCTATATTTTCTACTTTCGGTGGAATTTTCATTGTTCAGGCCATGATTAGACTAGGCAGCTGACATTTTTCACTACAGAGGCATGATTTTCTATTCAAAGTCATTATTTGCAATAAGAGAGGTTGTGAATTACTTGTAGGAGACATTTAAATCAGATTTATACTTTATAAAGTTTGCAAAAAAAAAATTATTTAGGGTTTCCATGCAGCGTGAAGTGAGGGTGGGCCCGTGTAGATTTTTTGGGCATTGCTTTAAACTTGATTTGGGATTTTAGTCCCACATTGGAGACCCTCTTGTGTGGATTTGGACTTCATGACTTGAAAGATTGATTGGACACTTGGTGCTTGGCACAGCTTGCCCACCAATTTGAGATTTTTTTACTAAGGTAATTTTGAATATTTTTGCCAATTTATTCCTTTTTTTTTGCATTTTTGCAAATTAATTTCTTGGAAAATTTGGTGGTTGGGAATTCAAAAACTCCTTTTATCCATTCTAGGTGGTGTATAGAGATTTTTAGTCCTTTGTGTGTGTCCTTGTAAATCATGTTGGACCCAAGGATTGAATTGCTCACTCCACACAACTATCACACATGGAAGCTCAAAATATCATAGTTTTTGCAATCTAGGGGGCTTTAGCAAATGTTAGTTGCAAATCAACTTGAGTTCACAAAATAATTTGATCAATTTTTTCATAGAAACAAAATGGATGAGGCTAGAGGACTCATAGGTCTCCATGTTTTTGGTAATTTGTTGTTTCACATTATGGAGTGTAAGACACCTAAATAAGTATGGGATAATATTTTTGAGTTGTATGGTAAATTCAATTAGTTCAAAATATTTCAACTTGAAGCTAATCTCACCTTTCTCCCCCTAGATGCATTTCCCACTATTCAGGATTTCCTTGCACAATTGAAGTTGATTCTCTCACAATTGAAAGGATGTGGTCATGCCAAAAATGATAAGGAGTGTATTTTCTTGACCTTGTCAAAATTGAGAGGTCCCTTTCAAGTGTTTTCCTCTACCTTCTATTCTACTATGGATTCCATAGGAGAAGATCATAATACACCTTCATTTGAGGATTTTTGTGATAGATTGAATAGGGAGTTGGCCAAGTTGATTCAAATAGATGCTCTACCTAAGAGTCGTGCCTTGATGGATCAATCTTCAAGTAGGAAGAACAAGAAATAGAATAAGGATTCTAAGTCTAATGAGTCTTCCACCTCTTAAGAAGAGGACAAACCTAAGAAAGAGAAGTTTAGTTGTGTGTATTGCAAGAAGAAAGGTCATGATGAACATAACTATTATACAAAGAAGATTGATGAGCTTTCTCACATTCTTCATAAGAACAATATTCTACTACCCTTATTTGTGACTCCTTCTACACCCTCTCCATCTTTATCGCATTCATCTTCATCCAAACTTACATAGTCATGGAATGTAGGATTTGCAAATAGAATGAAGGGTAAAGAAGATAAACTCTACATGGGAAAAGTTCATGCATTCGTAACTTTTACAGTTCATTCTAGTCATGTTAGGTGGTTTTTGGATTTAGGAGAATCTCACCACATGGTTTTTACTTTGTATCCTTTTTTAGTCTTCATCCAACTGATACTTCTAATATTTTGTTGGGAGATAGTAATATTTTGGATGTTGTGAGGATAGGAAATGTTGAGATTGTTGATGGTTTTTTCAAAGATGTCTTGTATATTCCTAATCTACACATAAATCTACTTTCCATCTATCAGATTACTTGTGGTGAGGTACCTAAGACTATAGAGTTCATTGCAAATTATATTTTCATTAGAGAGGTTGATACTAAAAAAATCATTGTTGTTGGTGAAATTGATCATGAGTTTCGTGTCTCTATGTCTTTTCTCATTTTGTTGATGATGATGTTTATGAGCCTCACACCCATCTTACTAGTGTTGATAGAAATTCCTCAGGAGAGATTTTTCATTTGAACTTTCGAGTCATTCATACCTGTGTTGATTCATCTCTTGTTTCTTCAAAGGCTAGTTCTTCAGCACAATAGGATGTTTTTGATTCTTTAGATCATTCTTTGTGGGATAGTCACTTGATAGGTCTTGTGGAGTTGTTTTTTGAATCTCACATTTCTAATTTGGATGATACATTTGAGGGTATATCCCTTCTTTTTTATGATAGTATCTACACTACTTTCACACCATCTATGTCTTTGGAGATTTTTGTTTCATATTTTCCACATGGTCTTGTTGAGCCACCTTCTTCAATTGAGCTTACACCTGATCATGATGTGACATTTGGTTACATGGAGCACTGGGATAGTTTTTAGAGGCATATTTCATTTTGATTCTTCCTCTCCCTTCTCTTGTTTCAAAGTTGGAGTAACTTATCTTGTATCAATGGTTGTTTCTCCCTAAAGGGAGGCATGTTGTTTTCAAACATGGGATATTCTTCTGACTTCCAAGATCAACATAGGAGTTTCTTCATCATGGGGAGGGATCTTCAACACTTTCCATGGAGGGGCTACATAGTATCTCTCTTTTTATATTTTTCTGAGATTAGTAACATGTGTTGTCCTTGGGGGGTCTTGTGAAGTCCTCCTTTCACTTTTCCAACTTTCTTTTTTAAGTTTTTTTTCTCTCATTTGGAGAGGATTTTTCTTCCATAGAGTTTTTCTCCTTTTCTCTAGTTGTGAGAGATTGCATTGCATTGCACAATAGTTTTTCATGGGTACCTAACATAGTCTTATAGTCAAGACCCATCTTGCATTTTCATAATAATCTCCCTAAGTTGTACTTAAGGGGGGATGTTAGAGTAAATGGTTTTTACCATTTAACAAGCTTAATTTTTACTTAGGAAAATATTATTAGATAGTGATTATCTAGGTGCATAGTTAGGTTCATAAAGTTTTATTGGTTATTTATTTTACCAACTTGTATCTTGATTTTATAAGGCACTATTGTACATTTTGTAAAATATCTCACCTAAATATATTTTCATCTTTGGTGAAATAGCATCATGCTTCTCTTGTCTATAAAGATTTATTTACAAGTTGTGCTCTTGGGAGGTGGTTGACACTATTGTACATTATGTAAAATATCTCATATGAATATATTTTAATCTTTGGTGAAATAACATTGTGCTTCTCTCTTCTATGAAGATTTATTTGTAGGTTGTGCTTTTGGGAGGTGGTTGAAACCAACAACTTTTTTCTACACTACATTTAGTCCCCACTTTAGTGAGAGGAGGAACTTGCATCAAACTCACACTAAAGTAGTCAAGAGGGGTCCAAGTGTACCAATATGGATAGTATAGGATGACAAAGATCAAGGAGGGTGATCAAGCCCCCAGGATCCAAGATCCTACATCAAATCGACATAAGCACAAAGGGACACACACAAGGTGTATGATATGCAGTAGCAAGACAAGATACACAAACATAAGATGTAAAAGACTAAAAGAGAGAAAATAAAAAAACAAAGGCAAAATGGGTGAATCAAGCCTCGACTATTTGTCCAACTCAATGTAGATAAAGCCTTAGTTTTTTTCAGTACATTCACAAGTAGAACTCAATGTATATTGTGAAAATGATGTTCATGCTCACTCCAGGATAATGGAACCTCAAGCCATCCACTAGGCGAGTCCCCAATGGGTGGAAAATGAGAGAATCTTATTAGGCTCTAATACCATATCAAAGATATCCTCTTGAAAAATTCAATAAGGCATTACAATGCGAAACTTTGAGCTTCACAAGGACTAACAAGTTGCATAATGCTAAGAACTCATGAACATTGTATATATAGGTTTGTTCAAAGGGACTTCTCTTAGTTTGTGAAAGGTATCTCCTTAGGGATCATTATGCCTAATGTCTCTAAGATAGGTCAAATCAAAGAAATATCATGCTCTCGGTGGATATAAAACCCAACGACACTACCATGAAAAGGACACATGAACAAGAAGAAATAAAATCACACCAAGAAACATGAGTGTCGATGTATGCCTCCACTTTAAATAAATTACTAACACCATTGTTGTGAGAAATTTTCTTTAAAGTATCTAATGGAGAAGACTTGAGAGCTTATTCAAAAATCCCTATGCCAAGTCATATGTTCTCGAATGAATCTACATCATGAATAAAATGAAATGCTAAACATAGGAAGAAAGTATGTCACATGCAAGCCAACTTTAGGAATTTCATCCACATCCCAAACTTTCTCTTATATATACATGGAAGGTGCTCAAGTAGCCAAAATAGATAATAAACAAGTGCAATACAAGGACAAGGCTACCTAACCCCCTTTCCCCCACTTAGTGAAAGACAAGGGTGAGTCGAGGTGATTGATGAGAAACATGAAAATAAGTATTAGTTAGAGGAACTAGGTGCTTCAACACAAGGAAGAGCCCCACAATCCTTAAGATGTTAAATTTGATTACCCAAAGCCTTACATTCATTAGTAGAATGAGCATAAACTCTATGATATGTGCAAAAATGAATTCTTGCTGTAAAATTTATTTTTTGTTCTTGGAGTGAGAGATATCAAATGATCTCGGAGGAGTCTTGACAAGATACTCTCTTGATCAATAGTAGAATATATTCCTTTATTTTGTGACAAAGACATCTCTTGCTTAACTTATAAGGTGTCATACTTACACAAGACTCTTTATATTGTGAGATTTTGTACTCTTTGTTAATGGAGGGAGTAAAATCTAACGAGTTCTCCAATTATTACTAAGACATGTCCTATGAGTTTTTTGTGTGATGAAATTTATGTTAGGAAAAGATGTCTTTATTTCTTTCATTTCTTTTGAAGGATAATAACCAAGACCACTAGTTTCTATTAGTTTAGGATGAACCAAGGTTAAATTTAGCTTAGAGGAATATTTTATAATAATGTTGCTATTGAGTGAAGGATTTTTTTTATGCTTTTTTTTATTTCAACAGACAATAACCAAGACCACTAGTCATTTCTTGCATGTTAGGCTCTATAGGGACACATATACCTTGTTCTCTAGAACCACATCCTTTTCCAATATACCCAAGTTGTTTCATAAGTTCATATCCTCTTTCATAAAGCTTTTTCACTTCTTTTGGATTCGGTGATTTTTCATAATCAACTTCATTAAAGTGTGATTTGTAATTTACTTTTTCTTCTAAAGTGGTTGAAGTGGATTCTTTCAAAGGTTTTTCTAAATTTTTTGTTGACATTACCATTTTTTATTTTCCCTTTTCAAACTATTTTATTGTGATCTTGTATTATCCCATGAATGTAGGTGTAACATATTAGGAACCACAATCATCTTTCAATAACTTTGTGACTTCTTCAATATGCTTTTCTTTTTCTTTCTCTTGCGTGGGTTCTAATTGTGTAGTTGGTGTCAATGTTTTCAAAGGATTTTATTTTTCAAGTTATCAGTGTGCAAACAAATTTTAGGTTCAAGGTCAACTTGAGTGTGTAAAATTTATTGTTGTAGAAACATACTTCATTAAATGATGAAGCATTGAAGGCACCCCCTACATTTCATGAATCCATGGTCTATCTAAAAGAAGATTATATGAAATATCATAAGGAATAACATGGATAGTAGTTTGTAATGTAGATTTCCCAATGATAAAAAGTAATGTGATCATTCCATGTGGTTGTTTGCCTATGTTATCAAATCCATGAATGGACAATGGGTAAGATTCAATCCTACTCTTGTCGATTCCAAGCTTGTCCAAAAGGTTCACAATACACACATTAAGGGTTGGGCCATTTTAAAAAAGGGTTCTCTTTATTGTTATCCTATTAATAATCACTACGATTATGAAAGCTTCATATTATTTCTATAGTTCTGAGGAGGGTAACTTACTTTGATGAAAATAATATCTAGATTAACTATATTCATTCCTTGAACTAGGGATGACACATTATTTGGGTTTGTATTAGGAGAAATCACAACTTGTTGCAAGGATATTTGAAGCATACTATGGTAATTTAGTGAGACTTGAATAAGATCCCATAATGATATCTTAGCAGGAGTATTTTTAAGTTGTTCAACAAGTTCATACTCCTTTCAACTATGTGAAGGCAATCAAGGAGAACTAGGCAAGATAGGTTGAGATAATGGTACTGAAACATGAGAGGTTTTTTTTGCCTATTATTCCTTGTGTTGTTTGTATGAGCAATGCTATTGTAACCTGGTTGTTGCAAAACATTGTCATTATCTAGTTGCCTTATAAAGTTCAAGATGTCTCTTGGTTTCCATGGTTTCTTTTTAGGTGGTTCAAGGATAAGCACAGGTTTTTTTTGTCATGAAAAAAATGTACTCCCTAATATGTTGCCTTGATTTAGTGGTGTAATGTGTTTAATGCATTCACATTAGGTCTTGGGCCCTTGTAAACTAAATGGACCTAGTTGTACCACACTTTCACACTTATCTAGGTTTTTATTAATTAATTAGGCTTCTTTATGCCTTAAATGGCCTTATTTTGCATCCACGAGCCTTAATTAATGCTTCTTTTTCAAGATAATCCTAACAAAAACCAACATCCAATCATAATTTAGGTGTTTTTGGATTATATGGCCCATATTTAGTGATATAGGACTCATACGCCCCCTTGAGTGTATGTGTCCCACCTAAGTTTCAGAGCTTTGATATGGATTTCACATGAATCTAATATTTTCTTGAAAAATGTTTCCCATAGCCTAGCCTAATGGGACTCGTAGGTAACCACTGGTGTATGAGTCTTGAATGGCCTAAAATTAAATTTAATTCAAAATCTTGGTGGTATTTTATCTTCCTAAATTTGATGTTGACTTGTAGTGTTGTAATTTCAAGAAATTTGGCATAAACAAGTATAAATACAAGCTTGTTTCACTCATTTTTCACCTAACAAGCATTCCTAATAGTGAATTTGAGTTCATGAGAGCATTCAAGTGTTTACAAGAGCATTAAATAGTCTTCAAGAGTTGTTTATCAAGTGTTTTTGGAGCATTTTCAAGCATCAAGCATCATGTCAAAGTCACTGGCTCGCACTCACAAAAGGATATGAATATCACAGTGAAACTTTCCTGGGAATTGGACATTCCGACAGGTGACTAATATCTTTCTGTAGAAGTTCATTTACTTGTCAAACCAGGGGACGTAGACTTTAAATGGCGCAGCAAAATATATGCACTAGGAATTTGTTTTGGTCAAATCTTAGCAAAAATACATACTGGAAAGAAATTCTATCTAAGCTACAGAATGGTAATGTAAAATTCTTTAACTCAACTATGCTTGATTAAAACAGAAACTGTAACAGCTACGACTGAAGCACAAACCATGAACTGGCCTTATGCTGCAGGAACAGTCACAGGGATGGACTCTCTATGCTACATGAGCAGTGTAAGACTGAGTTTGCATAAAAACTTCAAAAGATGAAAGCTAACTGGATATCAGCAGAAAAGAACATCTAACTAATTAGCTACAGATACTTACTAAGTGGGCCCCCTTAGCAAGCATCTACTGATTACACAGATGCTGAACTTAGAACTTCATCGATCTTTATTCATGAAAACATAATGAAATACATTATCTTGTTGGTGTGAAAACTAACAACAAACTCTGCTTCTGGTCAAACAGATTTTGTCTTTCATTATCATACTGATTCTTACATGATCTCTGCTACTCTGTTTCTATCTTACCTAAAAATCATCTATTACTCATTTTATTTCTCTTCTATCACTACCTCGCGCAAGAGGAGTATCTTATTTTTAAATTAAAAGAACAACTAACTAACTAACTTCATCAAAGAAAGACGTGGAAGTAAAGTATATCCTTGAATCAAGGAACAAACTTCATAAATGAATTTATGTGTTCAACCTGATTCAGAGAGAATCTAGCGCTCCAATCTCTCCAAATTGACTTTCCATTAAAAATCTTTTCAAATCGGTTTCGGTCAAAGAGTCTTTGGCGGAGCTTCCTCAAAGTCGTGCAGGAAATGGGCTTTACTGCAAGGTCGAGATCGGCTGCGCTTGACTCGATCATTCTTCAACAACCTGCGAAACAAAAGGTAGCAGACGTGCAAGAAGAGGCATATGGTACATACACGATATCTATTCATTAATCACACATTTCAAATCTACTTCACCATTTAAAAACTGTATATGATATACCAGCCATTTTCAGGAGTCAACAGGGCAATAAATGCAATCAAGTCAACACAATAGGCTGCAGGAATATAAAAGTGTCTTGCTACAGGATATCCCCATAAAAGGTTTCATCAAAGTTTAAACAGCCATGAAATAACAAAAAATGAAATCATTTAAAAGTTTATCATAACATCAAATTATGAGCATATTTTAGGCTCATCACTGCCCCCTACTTAGCCCAATGCTGGTCCTCCAGCATTAACTTTCCTGGTGATTTCTCTGAAGTCAGTAGTGGCTGCATGACTCTGGAATGGATGTCCAAACCTATAATAGAATCCTCTGAAATCCCGACACCTTTCATATCTGCGGTCTTCTAATTCACTGTTAAGATTTGTAGCCTGATGAGATACAGGGGCCACATTAGCACAGGGGGTCTGAATGTCAGTGGCAGCCACAATTCAAATCTTGTTTGAAGTCCCAATTGAATATATCTGCTGGTTCGTTTGAGTGCAGCTGTAAAGTTGAGGGGACCATGTGGTTCTGACTTTCTTAACCCAACAGTCAATTTTTCCCATCTTTTCTCAGTTCTGGTATATGCTAATCTCCAAAATGAATATTGTTGTGCCTGGAATTCATCATATACTTGCTTTCTGATGTCAAATATTTTTGCTCTGGCTGAAACATTATTAATACCATATGTCAATGCAAACCAATCTTTCAGCATTGCATGTGGGTTTGAACTTTGAGAGCGTAATGGGACAGGCTCTGTTTTCTCAATTTCCTCATACGTTTCCCACTGTCTGCCATAATTCACCTCATTTGCTGCCCATGACATGAATGCTCTCAAATGAATATCACCAATGTATGGAAGAGGATTCCATTCTGTTTCAAGTGGTATTAAAAAGCCATGCAAATAGAATTCACACAGAGAATTCCTTAACCAGTTAGGGGCTGCTTGATATGCTTCATAAAACTCTTTGGCAGAATGAATTATGGGGTCTTGGTTTCTGGAAATTCTCATCAATTGAAACCATAAAAACTGTTCTTTGAGGCACAGAGCATAAACTCTGGGTGGCGGTCTGCATTCCATAATTTGACCGGTTACCTTTAGCATTTCATCCATTTTTGCTTTCAATTCAGCAATTTTCTGTTTCTGATTTTCAATTTTCTTTTTCAATTTCTTCTTTTCTATTTGCCACAGACTTTGTTGCATATCAGTCTAGGCAATGTGTTGAAAAGTCACAGTTTGCAGTTTAACTATTTCCCAATTATTTTTAACAAATTCTAGAAATTCAATTAAAAAGGTCCTCCTATACACAACAATGGCTTTACACATTGCCGGATGAAATACAACTTCATTAGGCACATTTAGTTGTTCGGCCTGTTCTTGTTCTTGCTGCAGGATAAATTCTTCTTGTTGTTGCAGTGAAGAAGTCTGAGCTTCCCCCGAGAATTGCATAGCAGCATTAACCAGATCATCAAGACTTGGCAACTCATGCCCATTATGCCCTGCTTCTTTTGTCTCTACTTGCTCCTCTTCAGGAACGACCGAACTCTGAGCAGCATTCTCAGATTCAACAGATCCTTCTAAAATTACAATCACCTCAGGTTGCGGTGAAACAGGGGAGGCCCTAAATTGTTTCCTTGTGGAAACCCTTCTTGGTATTGATGTGGTTGCAGGGGGTGTTCCGGTAGCTTTTCTTTTTCTTATTTGTTCAGGGGGCTCTGCCCTACTAGAGGATGATGGTGAACTGGTAATATCAATAGCTGTTGCTGTAGGAGAATCTGCTGCAGGGGAAGGTGCTACAGGAGAGGAGCATTGCCTTTTCTGAGAACGAGGGTCAGATTCTGGGGACCCTTCTGCCTTTGATTTTCCTTTCTCCCTCCTAGCGGTAGACCTAGTTTGTACCCTAGCAGAGGATTCAGCTGTGACAGCTACAGGATCAGGTGCTACAGGAGTAGATGACCCTTGCCCTGTTCCACTAGTAGATGCAATTTCTTTCTTCTTTCTTTGAGGCCGTGAAGTAATTACCCTAGGGGGTTGTGGAGGTTGTAAACTCTTTTGGGCAACAAATTGTTGCCAGGAGAGAAGTGAAACATCTCTCAAAGAGCGCTCAATAAGCAATTTAATAAGGCCATGATGAGTGACAGAGTTATCTTTCCCCTGTTGAGTTCCATGGGCACTTTGCTCTAAAAACTTTAACAAGAAATTCGAAACATTCACAGCCAACCCATGCCTTATATGGCTTAATAATTTAAAATAATGCAAATGCAGATAAGAAAAATGGCCTTCACAGGTTAAATACCTCATTATATAAGTGGCATACTCTGAATATGGAAGAGGTAGTGACACTCGCTTGCATCCTTGCTTGGAGATGTCCAGCGGTTCATCAGCAGGCATCAAAAATTCAGCCCTTGCAGCTGCAACATCTGAAGAAAAGTTTTCTCCAATGGCTAGGATCCCGATTACCTCAGCAATTTTTTCTTCGGTTGCAACAACTATTAGACCCCATACGGTGGCTTCCCCTTCAGAAAGTGTTCTCAAAAATTCTGTCACAGCCTCCTCATCAAAATCATTTAAACTCAGAAAATAATTTAACCATCCACAGAGGCTAAATGTTTGGGCTGTCTGTGGGTTTTGCAACAACAATTCATGAGCTACAGGCTCGTGTTGTACCAACTGACCACCCATGTCTGCAGTTTTTCTAGTTGAACTCAATTTCTTACTGAAGATTCAAATTTTTTATTTCCTTTTCTACTCTGATTTTTCTCCGTCAGGCCGCCACATTTCTTTCTTTTTTCCAAAAATGAACTTTCTTAAACAAGTAGTCTTAATCGTAGTTTGCAAGAAAAAGATGCATTAAAGAAGGTCATGCAATCACGTTTGGAAAGTACTAGAAATATATTATAAGAAGATTATTTTGCAGTTATGGCAGCAGCGAAAAGATAGGCTTCAAACGATGGATTACCCCGCCCCCTACTTAAAAGATGACATGTGTCCTCACATGTACTAAAAAAATAGGTAGAGATTCAGGTGATAATGACCAGTACATGCATAGCAGTAATTGAATGGAATGAAATAAATCAAATATGCGATATGAAAAGATATGGTGTACCTTTAGTAATTGCACGTACGTGTGAAAAAAGATGACGGCGCTGCATGAATTGACAAGTTGGAAAGATATCTGAATTAAGGTTGATGCAGATGAATGAAGTGGATGGGTGACATGGGTGGATGAAATGTACGAATGAAATGGATGGATGGGATGGATGGATGGGATGGATGGATGGAAGATAAAGAAATGAGGATGGGGGCGATAAATTTAAATGGAGAAAAGGGTTTTTCTTAAAAAGAAAACCTTTATTATGGGCATGCTTTTTGAAAATTACAGGAACGCTGCAAGAGAAAGGCCAAAGCCTTCGGCTGCAAGAAGAGTAGCGGGAGGAACCTGAATGAACTGCTTCATGAAGTCTTCCTTGGAAACTGGCTTATGGTACAGTCAGAGTCGGTGGCCATTGATGAGAAATTTGAAACGGACTGGATCAATTGGGGGGTGAATGAAATGGATGGATGGGATGGATGGATGGAAGATAAAGAAATGAGGTGGGGGCGATAAATTTAAATGAAGAAAAGGGGTTTTCTTAAAAAGAAAACCTTTATTATGGGCATGCTTTTTAAAAATTATAGGAACGCTGCAAGAGAAAGGCCAGAGCCTTCGGCTGCAAGAAGAGTAGCAGGAGGAACCTGAATGAACTGCTTCATGAAGTCTTCCTTGGAAACTGGCTTATGGTACAGTCGGAGTCGGTGGCCATTGATGAACAATTTGAAATGGACTGGATCAATTGTGACCAGCTGTACAGCTCCGTTGTCAAACACATTTTCAACCTCATAGGGGCCAAGCTAGCGTGTTGTGAGTTTACCCTGGTTTTCTTGGTACCTGGAATCATATAACAAAGCCCAATCTCCAACAGAAAATTTTCTGGTTTTGATGTGCTGATCATGCCATCTCTTTCTCTGTTGTTGGATTACTTCTGTATGCTGCAGAGTGGCTTTTCTCATTTCGTCCAAAGCATTTAGCTGCAGGAGACGATCCTTCTATGCTTCGGATAAGTCCATGTTGAGTTCAAGAGTTGTCCTCAAAGTTTTATGTTCAAATTCAATGGGTAATATAGCTGTTTTCCCATAGAGCAACTCAAAAGGTGTAAACCCAGTTGTTGTTTTCCATATAGTTCTGTAAGCCAAAACTGCTTCAAGAAGTCTATTACTCCAATCTTTCTTATGAATCTACACTGTCTTTGTGAGGATTGCTTCAATTTCTCTGTTTGTTACCTCTGCCTGACCATTGGCTTGAGGATGATAGGGGCTGGACTTCCTGTATTTGATCTTATAGTCATTCATAAGTGTAGTGATCAGATTTGACGTAAACTGAGCTCCTTGATCAGTTACAAGCTCTCTGGGAACTCCAAATCTGGTGAAAATTTGTTCATACAAAAATTCAGCAACTTTGTTATCTCGGGCATTAGTCATAGCTTTTACCTCGACCCATTTTGTGACATAATCCATGCAAACTAGAATATATGACTTTCCATTTGATGGTGGATCAATTGGTCCCACAAAATCCATCCCCCATTTATCAAAAGGGGTGACTATTACCTGCGGATATAGTGGCATTTCATCTAACTTAGTTGGTCTTCCCATACGTTGGCATCTGTCACACTTCCTTGTATAGGCCACACCATCCTTGTGTAATGTTGGCCAGTAATACCCTGTTGTAAGAATTTTCATTGCTGTTCTTTTTGCTGCAAAATTCCCTCCACATGGTTCATCATGGCAGGCATGCAAGATATCATAAGTCTCATCTTCTCTTACACATCTTCGCATTACTTGATCAGGGCCAGTATAAAACAGACAATTGGCAATCCAGGTAAAGTTGAAACTTTTCTCTGTCAACAACTTCTTTTCTTTTGGGGAAAAATGAGCTGGTATTCTGTTTGCTGCCAGATAATTAACAATATTTGCATACCAGGGTGTATGTGCAGCAAATGGAAAACAAGTGTTCATCTGGAAATCTATCATCAATGACCTCTTATTCCTCAGATGCAGCTGATTGAATTCTTGATAAAAAGTCAGCTACAACATTAGCTCTTCCTGGTTTTTCAATGATTGTGATATCAAATTCTTGTAACAACAGGAGCCATTGTGCCAATCTACCAGAAATGGCAGGTTTGTTCATCAGGTACTTGATTGCTGCATGGTCAGTGTGGACAAATATCTGATAACCTGTGACATAATGCCTAAATTTATTCAAAGCATATACTACTGCAAGCAATTCCTTTTCTGTAACAGTATAGTTGAGCTCAGGACCTTGAAGGTTTTTACTGATAAAGTAGATAGCATGCTCAATTGAATTTTCTTTTTGACTTAAAACTGCTCATATACCAAAATCAGACGCATCAGCATGTATGTGAAAAGGCAGGTTCCATTTTGGACCTTGAAGAACAGGGGCTTTGGTAAGCAAGTCCTTTAGCTGCAGGAAGGATTTTTCACAGGCCTCGGTCCACTCAAATTGGGAATCCTTTGTTAACAAAGCATAAAGTGGACTGACAATTTTACTAAAGTCTTTTATAAACCTTCTATAATACCCTGCATGACCAAGAAAACTTCTAACATCTTTTTGTTTTGCAGGAGTTTGTAAATTATGAATAACTTCAATTTTAGCAGGGTCAACCTGAATTCCATTCTTTGAAATATGATGACCTAGAACAATACCTTCTTCCATCATTAGAAATCACTTTTCACTGTTTAGAGAAAATTTTTCTCTCTACACCTTTTTAATACTTTTTCTAAATTCACCAGTGCTTCTTCAAATGTGACTCCATATGTAGTGAAATCATCCATATAAATCTCCATACATTCATGAGATATATCAGCAAATATACTAATTACTGCTCTCTGAAATGTTGCTGGTGCATTGCATAAGCCAAAAGGCAAGACCGAATAAGCAAATGTTCCCCATGGACAGGTAAAAGTGGTCTTGTCTTGATCTTTAGGGGTAATTTTTATCTGATTATACCCACTGTAACCATCTAAGAAGGAAAAATATCTTTTACCAGACAGTGAATCTAGTACTTGGTCTACAAAAGGTAATGGAAAATGATCTTTCTTAGTGGCATTGTTCAACTCTCTGTAATCTACACATACTCTCCATTTTCCTCCTTTCTTGGGGACAATGACTAATGGAGAAACCCATTGGCTGTCAGAAATTGGGTAAATAAAACCAGCATCAAGCAACTTTTGAAGTTCATTTTTCACTATTTCTCTAAGTGCTAGATTTACTCTTCTCTGAGGTTGTCTAACTGGTGAACAATCTTCTTTGATATATATCCTATGAGTACAGACTCGAGGATCTATTCCTTGCATGTCCCCATATTCCCATGCAAAAGCTTTATGCTGTTCTTGTAGCATTTTTAATAAGTCATCCTCTTGAGACTGAGACAACTTGCTATTAACATTCAAACAATGATCTGGAGACAATTCTATCTGCTTAATGAGATTACTCATAGAATCAATAATGTTTGTACCTCTTGTGAAGCAAGTTATGAAAAATTGTCAGAAGTTTAGGCAATGAACTCTCGGAATCTAGCTGCTACAGGAAACATTGATGCTGACTGTCACTTGGATCAGATAAATTATCTGCATCAAGATTGAATTGCAGAATTTGAAGAAGCAAAGCATCTTCACTTTGAAGTTGAGAGAATGGATCATTTTGAAGCATCATCAATTGAGCCAAAGAATTGGCTTCTTTAGTTTCTTCTCCCACATCTGGGCAAACAGGTTGGGACAAATCTGGTTGAGGTTTAGTAGGCGGATACAAAGCCAATTTCTTGGTGGACTGCCCATCAGAAATGGTCATATCTCCAGAACGACATCCTATAAAAGCATCAGCAGTTGCTAACCATGGCCTACCAAGGATAACTGGATACCCTCCTAAAGTTGCCTTAACTGATAATATTGTAAAATCAGCAGGATACTCCCAAGATTCAAAAGTGACAATTACATCTTCTATCATCCCATCAGGTTTGACTATGGAGCTGTCTGCAAGCTGCAGAACTGTGGGTGTAGACCTAATGTTTGAAATATTCAAGGAGTCCATAGTATGCTTTGTCATTACATTAATGGTAGCTCCTAAATCAATCAAAACATTTTTTACAACTTGGCCATTTATATGTATCTGTACTACAGGGCTTCCAGGGTCAATATACTTTGGAATGACTACATTTCCCAACATTATATCAGCCAATTTCCCTAAGACATAAATTGTTTGGGGATCCTTTTTCTTTCATCCAGGCTTCTTCAAATAGGCTTCTTTAATAGCTTTTCCAAAAATGGGAACATCTTTAATAGCCTGAAACAAAGGGATTTGAATTTACACATTCTTGAGCTGATCTAGAATATCAAAAGTGGGTTCTTCCATGAGTTTAGATTCAGTACTTTGTAACCTTTGAGGAAAAGGTGGTTTATCTTCTCTCTGTAGAATAGGTTCCATAGAAACTATATCGGGCATAGGCATGTGTTCAGTGAAAACAGCAGGTGCATTAGATTCTTCAAAGGGTGAATTAGATATTTTTGTAATCAGAGGTGGTTTGGGAGCAGGTAAAGTAGTTCCAGACCTCAGATGGATGTCATTAACATTTAAGGCATAGGCTTGATATTGGTTGGCTTCAGAAATATACACAGGCTATTGAGGCTGCTGTTGTTGCTTATTATTGGGATTAGGCAACGGCTGGGCAGGCATAGGCGTATGCTTTGGAGGTCCAGGATTTGTGGTAGTTGCTGCAGGAGGCAGCATAAGGGCCTGTTGTTGTGGCTGTGGAGGCTGCAGGAACCCAGGAGACTGGTTTTGCCATTGTTGAGGACCTCTCCATTGAGGATTTTGTTGCCAATTTCCTGAAGGTGGGGTCCATTGACCTTGTGGCTGCTGCCAACCTCCTTGAGAAGATTGCCACTGTGGGTTTTGATAATTAGGCCAGCTTGGTTGAAGTGGATTCCATGGTGATGGTCCATATGCTTGTTGCCATTGGTTATTATAGCTAGAATAGGGATTACCAAAAGTTAAAGGGTCTTGAGGCATACCTTGCCTTTGGGCCCATGGTCTCCTTTGTGCAACAAAGAACACTTGATCATCATCACCTTCCACTGGTTTGAAATCAGTAGGTAGTTGTCTGGCTTCCAGATTAGACACCATCTTGCATCTACAATCACGCTTCTTTTGTCTACAGTAGGGACAAAACTCAGCCAAAGCTACCTCAGCTTCTGTATGTTTTTTCTGAGCTTGCATAGTATCCAATTGTGTAGCCATATTATTAATGATGTCCTGCTTGAAATCAGATAGCAGATTTATGATCTCCATTCGGGAAACTCCACCAGAAGAAGACTTCCCCACTGAAGCATGATGACCTCGACCTTTCTTAACTATTGCTCGAGAGTAGTTAAGGCATATCTTCTATATATCATCCCAAGGCAGTTGAGTTATATCACCTCCTCCCATTAGGTCCAGGGCATCAATACAGGCATCACTGATTCCCCTTAGAAAGAGTTGTTTCTGAGAGTCCTCGTTAAGAGTATGGTTTGAGTTTCTTTTTAATGAAAACAAAAACCTTGAAATATAATCTTCCAGACTTTCATCCTCCTTCTGCTGAATTCAGAATATGTCATCACCTTTGCTGGCACTCTTACAATATTCCTTATACTTTTGAAGGAATTTCGTCTGCATGGCTGCCCAACTATTTACAACGGCTCTTCCAAGACTCATAAACCATATGAGAGCTCCCTCCTTCAAAGTGGAAGGAAATAGCTTCAGTTTATGAGCATCGGTGTTGTAGTCATAACTGCGACAGAGGACATCAAATTCAAACAGAAAGGTTTCTGGGTCTTCTGTGACCAGGCCATAAAACTTTGGAAGCAAGGAAGAGGGGATGTTTTTAAGATTATCTGTATCTTATTGGGGAACAATGGGAAACTCAAATGCAGGAGGTGGATTATTAGGTGGATTATTTGCCATGTTTGGGTGCTAAAATAGCAAAGCAAATGGATTTTCCTCAAGTTCGTTATCAGCTGGGTCAAACGGTAGTTCAATAAATAGATTTTCAGGGAGGAACCTTCCCAGTGCGTCTCTTCTTCTTCTATGCATGCAATATGGTGAATAACGGCTTGAAAGATTTTGAAATTTTTTGACTAACAGACTAAACTAATGCTGAAAATGACTTTCTCAGACTCCTAGTTAGACGCCATCCCCGGCAACGACGCCAAAAATGGCTCGCACTCACAAAAGGATATGAATATCACAGTGAAACTTTCCTGGGAATTGGACATTCTGACAGGTGACTAATATCTTTCTGTGGACGTTCATTTACTTTTCAAACCAGGGGATGTAGACTTTAAATGGCGCAACAAAATATATGCACTAGGAATTTGTTTTGGTCAAATCTTAGCAAAAATACATACTGGAAAGAAATTCTATCTAAGCTACAGAATGGTAATGCAGAATTCTTTAACTCAACTATGCTTGATTAAAACAAAACAGCTACGACTAAGCACAAACCATGAACTGGCCTTATGCTGCAGGAACAGTCACAGGGATGGACTCTCTATACTGAGGCAGTCATAGGTGAGTTTGCATAAAAACTTCAAAAGATGAAAGCTAACTGGATATCAGCAGAAAAGAACATCTAACTAATTAGCTACAGATACTTACTAAGTGGGCCCCTTAGCAAGCATCTACGATTACACAGATCTGAACTCAGAACTTCATCGATCTTTATTCATGAAAATAGAATGAAATACATTGTCTTGTTGGTGTGAAAACTAACAACAAACTCTGCTTCTGGTCAAACAGATTTTGTCTTTCATTATCATACTGATTCTTACATGATCTCTGCTACTCTGTTTCTATCTTACCTAAAAATCATCTATTACTCATTCTATTTCTCTTCTATCACTACCTCGCGCAGGAGGAGTATCTTATTTTTAAATTAGAAGAACAACTAACTAACTAACTTCATCAAAGAAAGACGTGGAAGTAAAGTATATCCTTGAATCAAGGAACAAACTTCATAAATGAATTTATGTGTTCAACCCGATTCAGAGAGAATCTAGTGCTCCACTCTCTCCAGATTGACTTTCCATTAAAAATCTTTTCAAATTGGTTTCGGTCAAAGAGTCTTTGGCGGAGCTTCCTCAAATTCGTGCAGGAAATGGGCTTTACTGCAAGGCCAAGATCGGCTGCGCTTGACTCGATCATTCTTCAACAACCTGTGAAACAAAAGGTAATAGATGCGCAAGAAGAGGCATATGGTACATACATGATATCTATTCATTAATCACACATTTCAAATCTACTTCACCATTTAAAAACTGTATACGATATACCAGCCATTTTCGGGAGTCAACAGGGCAATAAATGCAATCAAGTCAACACAATAGACTGCAGGAATATAAAAGTGTCTTGCTATAGGATATCCCCATAAAAGGTTTCATCAAAGTTTAAACAGCCATGAAATAACAAAAAATGAAATCATTTAAAAGTTTATCATAACATCAAATTATGAGCATATTTTAGGCTCATTAGTCACCATGAATCTTGTTTGTTTTTGAACTAATAATTATGATATAGGGTTTTATGATTCAAGACAGCATTCAATTCAAGATCTATTACATTCAAACAAGAGTCAAAATCTACGTCCATTGGATCTAATTCATACATGTTTGTAGCACTTTATTGCTAGGGTATGGTGAGTTGCAACATTACATATTGTTCATTCACCATTCCTTTATCTCATTTGATTTCATTATAAAATTTGATTATCAAAATGAGGTTTGACAAAGGAAAACCCCTTTCCAGTAACAAAAAAACATTTTCCCCTCTCTTTAATGTGTGATTTGTAGATCTAGGTTGAAGACCCCTTTAAAGAGAAAGATTGGAAATAGGTTGTTCAAGTTGCAAAGTTGTCCAAGTTGTCACCTTATTTTGAAGAGCATTAAAAGACTCCTACATAGCATAATCTTCAAATTCAAATCTAGAAACTAGGTCAAGAAGACAAGGCAAAGATTGAAGAGCAAATTCATATCCTAATTCTCTAAAAAATCCAAACTAGACTGATACACCACTTTTGGCGTATGAGTCCTAGTATAGTCAAATTTGCAGTTTTCAAGAGTTTTAGACTTGTCTTTTCCATATTTTTGTTCTTGCCTAGAAACCCTAATCTAGGACTAAATCACCCATCTTGACATATGAGTCCCATTCTTCATTAATTTTAATATTTTTAGCATTTCAAACCTCCATTCAAGCTCCTACAAATTTCTAGGTGCACACCATATTGGAATCAAGGAACACTAAGAGGAGGGAGGTGAATAAATTTTCTACAAAATTTAATTGATCTTTAAAGCACTTACAATGTTGAGCCAAAAGAAAGATGAAATCACATAAAGCACTCATCCAAAATACCATAACACAGGGATTTTTATATGGAAACCCTGTTAGGGGAAAAACCATGGTGGAGGTCAATCCACAATTTGAGTACTCAAATATAAGTGTTTTACAAATGGGCAATGCACATGCATTCAGGCACACTTCCTAGAGCTCATTTCTTAGATACAAAAAGAAGACTCACTATCTTACAAAATATTTGGATTACATCCAGAAGATTTGAATTGAGAAAGTAGCATCTATTAATGCTTGATTACAATTTTTATCAAGCTCATTAGTTGCATTCTTGACCTTCTGTCAGGTTTTTCTCTTCTGCTCTATCTACTATAATTCACATCTCAAATCCTTTGTACAAGAGAAACTATGCATAATCACTCTACTATCCTTCTGAATTTCATAGTTGACATACTTTGCGAACACAATTCATACACCAAAAAAATATAAATGATTTCTTATATATATCTGTAACAAAATATTTAATCAACCATATGTAAACTTCAATAAAACATAAAATATTTTCCAACTGTCCACTCAATCCAAAAATTATTTTCAATGCACACCATCCAAAGTCAACCACAACATAGTGAGGACCCAAAACAAAATCCTTAAACCCAAAAATACTTCAAACATTTTCGCCTCGAACATCTGCAATATGCCACATTCACATAGTCGGCCTTCTAGCATTGTTAAACATAAAATAAATCCATCGGATCTCCTAATTCATACACCAATTGATGTGATAGCACAAAACTTGAGAATAAGATATTCCAGATACTTGGTGACCTTCCCTAAGATGCACAACCAAAACTGCTAAACTAGTAATGCAAATGGATTGACAATTTCAACTTCAATCCAATACCTCGTTCTTCACTCTATCTTCCGGTATGGATAAATACTGAAGTGTGGATTGAATCAATAACTTAGGTTTCCATCAATGAAAAGGCCAAAAACCAAATGCAAAAAATCTCCCCCTTTGGCATAGATGGAAACACTTAGTAAAAAATGACTAAGTGTCAGAGCCAACATACTACAATCCTTCAAGACTTCAAAAAGTCACAACTGGAACAAATCTCCCTAAGTTTGATAAGGAATTTTTCATGCATTCTCTCTCGCCCTTTGACATTAATGAAAAATAGATAATAAAATATTTTCTTATAGTATTCCCTTTTGGAGTGTAACCAAAAACTTGCTGATTCAAAAACTGGTTCAATTTTTTTGAAGAAATACAACCACTACTTGTGTTAGAAGATTATTTTGTGTTTTTCCTTCATCTCCAAAAGAAACTTCTTCCATACTTCTACTGCAATCCTAGTGATTATGATCATGTTGTTGCTTTCAGATGTTCGGTCGATAATCTTGATGAGGGATTTTGGAATAGTGAAGGATTCTTTTAATATCTCTCCTTTCCTCAGTATCACAATCAACTGTTCTAGTCTGAATTCTATTATGTCCTTCACTTTCCAAAAGGTGTCAACAATCATGTTTCTGGTGTTTTGAAAATTTATATGCTCTGCCTATAATTCTTGAATCCTTTTCTTAATTGCACCATCTTGATCCTGAAACATGTTAAAATCTTCTCCAATACCATTCATCTTTGTTTCAATTTGCTCCAACTTTTCTTTGTACTTTCCGATTGCATGAGTCCATCAAAGATAGTAGTTATAGATGTTGTTTGTTGTGTTTATGCATTGTCTTAGCTAATTCATGTGCCTTTTTATCTTGGTGAGTGATAATCTATACTGATTCTTCAGGTGTAGAATTACTTCTTCTTCCTTGTTCTGAGACTTTGAGTCCATGATTTCCTTGATGCATTCAATCATTTCTTCTAGAATAATATTCTATAAACTCTCTAATTTAATATGGTTGAGCACAAGATGAGCACAAAGTACATTTAAAATCATGTCCTGCTCATATGAACCTATCTGATAGACCATATGTTTGCAATTTTCTACGTTCCATCTTCGTCATGAATAAGCTGCAATATCTATTCTTTGGTTAAATCACCTTCTTTTTCACTTTCTTCTATCATTTCCTTTTCTTTTTCCATTTTGACTATTTCCAGTTCTTTCCTTTGGGTGTCCTTAGTTTCCTTATCAGATTCCTCATCTAGTATGTCCACAATCACCTATTCTTTTCCTTTCCCTTCAACTCTCGGAGTCTTGCATGCTGGTGCAGTGCAGACAACAATTTATTTTTCTCTTTTCTTCTTTCTCTCCATCTCACCGGAGGAGGAACCAACTTCAAGTGCCCTTACCAGAATGGGAATTCCAATTGAGCCAAATTTTCTTAACAAACCTTTAAAGAAACTTTCATATACTTGATCACATTTTTCCAAATTTTTAGAATGTATGTAAATCTAATTGTAAACTAGTTCACTCTTTTCCCATATTACATTGTTGTTTAGTGGTAAGTAATTCAAAAAATACATCACAAGACATATAACCAAAGTACCAAACCAGAGAGGGCAATCTGTCATCTTTGTCAATTGTAATTTCTCCATCGGCTGATCTTTCAGTAACATGCAAAGGTCAAATTCTTGATCTTCCATTATCATCTTGTGTGAAATGTGAACAACACCTGCTAAAGTTGCACCTTCTCTATTTCTAAAAATGATTTAGTAAAATACTCCATGTGCAATGTACCTTGTCAGTGAATCTCTAATTTTTTAGATTATTAATTCCATTTGATCTCCAATTACTCCAATTAGGGTTTTAACTTCTTTATTTCGGATTGACTTCTTTCTCGGTACATCCCCAACTTTGCATAACCCAGTTATAGGTCCAATCACTTCTTTTGAGATATGGTAGGGTTTATCCAGACTTATAATATCATCATTCAATTTTCCCTTAATAAACTTAACAATTTTTGAATTCTCGAAATAGGGGAATTCACTCCAAATATCCAAGCTTTTGTGTTTTTCCCCTTTCAGCCATTTCAATTCATCGTTTGACAATATGTCTCTTACATCTCTAATCTTCTCACTGCTATACTCATCCAGGTTTATCATTCCTTTGATTTGTTCCATTTTACCTTCTGTACTCATGTCTTGATTCTACCAAAGAAGTTCTTCAATTGTACACCAAATTAAATGGAAATTTCTCAATATAAGTGAAGTACCTAATGGATTAGGGTTCCCCTGCCAAATTATCTTCATGCTTTCAAAATTTTGATGTAGAGTGCTTTCCAAGTCTTCTTTTCTTCAATATAAAGTGGAAAATAAGGGTTCCAACTTTCTTTTTATAACTCACACACCTAAACTTTTGTTGTAATAAATGTTTTTTTCCCTAGGTGTCCCAGATACCCTATTTTCTCAATCAGTAGAAAAAAACTTCTATGGACCTTCAATTGCTTTAATTTCTTTACAATTTTTTCCCATGCATCTATAAATCATTAATACAATTTATGTTGACAATCTACTACATTCTGACACCAACTACTGATAGGGGGAAAAGGATTTTCTTGAAAAAAAAACTCCCCCTAAGCCAATGGCCTGAAATCAATTCCTGGAGGAGTTACTAGGACCAAATTCTGGTATAGAACCATTTATAACATTAGACTCGCTCTTTCTTACCCATGTCTTCTTCCTCTGATCTCTTATTTCATCCACAGTCACTTTCTCTTTTCCTTTATCATCTTTCTACATATTTTTTCCTTTGTATGTTGGACCTCTTCTATCCATATTTTTATTTCTACATAATCTTGCAATGTGACCATATTAGTTGCAATTGTAACACACAACATTTCCTTGTCTAGACTAGTCATTCCATTGATTTCTTCTTGATCTTCACTAGTTAGAAATATTCCCAAATCTTCCATAGGTATAACATTTAACATTATTTCTATTGAGAGATTTGTTTGACATATTTCTACATTCAATTGACTTATGACCAAACTTATTGCAATTGAAACACTGACTGAAGAATGATGGATCACTTGATTTCATTTTGCTTATACATTGAGCAGCCATATGACCAAATTTATTGCAAGAAAAATAGTATCCATTAAAATTTTGAGAATTAGGTTGTCTTACCGGATTCCTTTTTGCTTTGTTCATATTATTTCCTTGCCTGAAATTCCTTTGTCCAGATCTGCAATTTTCTCCTTTCTCATATCTGAGACCTCGCTTGTCATTTCCTCTCTTTTGACCTTGAGTCAACTCATCAAGCTTAACTGAGCTAATCTTGAACTTCTCCTTGTCTTTATTTGCAGTAGCAAGTTCATCCTTGAGAATAATAATTTTTCTTTCAAGCTCTTCTTCATTATTTTTGGATTGTTGCAGTTCAATATCCAACTGAATGAATTTCCTCCATTAATTTTATTGCATTCAACTGATCTTTCTTTTAAGGAATGAGAAAGATTATCCTCATTCTTCTTTCTCTCTTCAATCTCCTTAGTTAGCTTCATCACCATAGATTTCATCTCATGCTTCAGAGTAGCATTGTCTCTAGAAAGCTTTTCACATTCTTCAGTTATTTTCTTCAAGGTTTGATTCAAGTGAACATCATCCATGCTTTTGCTCTCTTTTTCTTAATCTGATCACAAAGATCCTTTCTCTTCTCCCTAGACTTGACAATATGATCCCTCAATGTCTAAATGAATTTCTCAACATCCTTAAGACTTACTTTCAATTCCCATACTTCTGCTTTGGACTGATCAATATCATCAAGTGCCACCAAAATCTATTGTTGAAGACTACTAGAGTCCATTACTTTCTAAGATCCACCCCAAGCTATTAAACTACTTCCAAGGAACTAGGCGCTGATACCAATTGTTGGAATCAAGGAACACTGAGAGGGGGGTGAATCAGCGTTCTACAAAATTTAACTAATCTTTAAAGAACATATAGTATTGAACTAAAAGAATGATGCAAACACATAAAGGAATCATCCACAACACCATAACACAAGGATTTTAATGTGGAAACCCTATTAGGGGAAAACCATGGTGGAGGTCAATCCACAATTTGAGTACTCAAATATAAGTGTTTTACAAATGGGGAATGCACATGCATTCAGGCACACCGCCTAGAGCTCGCTGCTCAGATACAAAAAGAAGACTCACTATCTTACAAAAGATTTGGATTACATATAGAAGATTTGAAATGAGAAAGTAGCATCTATTAATTCCTGGTTATAGTTCTTCTCAAGCTCATCAGTTGCATTCTTGACCTTTTGTCAAATTATGCTCTTCTACTCTATCTGCTATAGTTCACATCTCAAATCCTTTTATGTACAAGAAAAACTATGCATAATCACTCTACTATCCTTCTACATTTTGCAACATAGTTTGCACACACAATTTGCACACCAAAAAGATATAAATGATTGCTTATATATATCTACAACAAAAGATTTAATCAACCATATGTCGACTTCAATAAAACATAAAATATTTTCCAACTGTTGGCTCAATCCATAAATTATTTTCAATGTAGACTAGCCAAACTCAGCTACAACATAGTCAGGACCCAAAACAAAATCCTTAAACCCGAAAATACTTGAAACATTTTTTCCTCAAACATCAGTAACACACCACATTCACTTAGTCTGCCTTCTAGCAGTGTTACATAGAAAATCAATCAACCAGATCTTGTAACTCATACACCAATTGTTGTGATGGAAAAAAAACTCAAGAATAAGATATTCGAGATACCCAATGACCTTCCCTAAGATCCACAACCAAAACTAATAAACTAGTAATGCAAATGGATTGATGGATTCAACTTCAATCAGATACTCTGTTCTTCACTCTATCTTCTGGTATGGAAAAATACTAAAGTGCAAACTGGATCAATGACTTAGGTTTACATCAATGACAACACCAGAAGCCATATGCCAACACACCCCTAATCTCTCAATTTGTTATTCTCTTTTACATTCATTTCTAGGTCATTTTTTGTAGTTTTGCATATTATGAAGTTTCACAATTTGATCTTGCATGTCATTTGTCTTTCCAAGCCCTACCTTGGTGGTGAACCCCCTTTTAGTCATTAATCAAAGCCTAGGAAACCCTTTAGCAAATCTCTTCCCCCCTTTCTATCTTCAAATTGAGATCTCTAGGGTTTCATTGAATATTTAATAGTAGTGAAATAGGAAGCCCTCATTGTGCTTCATCTCCTAAAATGTGGAGCACCAAGATATTTCTATCATTATAGTTTTGAACTTTTGGTTGTTGTGAAGGTGGATAGAGGATAATTTTAGGCTTAGGTGGTCCAATAATTGAAGGATTTGTAGGAGGTCTAAGAATTAAAGGACACGAGGGAGCTCTAATGTTCATAACCTCAAAAAGCTTATCTGTATTTTTATTATCTCTTAGTGAAGGGGATTCTAATGTCACTTCATCATCTTCATCTAAGGAAGCCACATTTCTATTGTTTGAAACACATGTGTCATTGTTGTCATTTTCTTGCACCGTGATACCTTCCATAGTAGGAGACTTTTTAGGAGAGTAACAAACTAGATGTTCATGACATTCAATGGTTTCTTCTAAAATGGATTCATCACAAGTAAGGGAGTTATCAATGGTTGGATTACCTTTCTTATCAATGATGGTATCCTCTCATTTAACAATATTATCCTAAGTAGGAGGGGCAGGAGAAGAGGAAAAAATAAGATTCTCATGAAACTCATTGCTTGGATCTTCTAAGACTAAAATATCTTCTTCACAAAAAGAAGAGATATTGGGAGAAGAAATTTTTTTTGTCATGCTTGTCCAAGATTGTATTCCCTTTCACTAAGTTAGTCTCACACATGAGAGGGATTAATGAAGAACAAGAAAAGAGGAGAAATGACTGCACATTCATCTGCTTGTAACAACAATTTCTTAGAGTTTTCAACAAAATATGAAAATAGAAAATTAATTATGATAACAAGAGACTTTTGTAATTGAAACGTGATGCAATAATTGCTCTACAAATTTGAAATGCAACAATTTTTTTAATTGTAAATTCCTAACTTAAATGGATGATTAGACCTTAATGCATAAATTAAAAATTACTGAAACTTTTTTATAGAACCTTCAAAATTTTCAAATTTTGAGTGCCAATGTTGAGAAAAAGTTGATTTGCACTCTCATAAGTGCCCCTGAAAAAATCTACCCAAGTGACCTACTTTGGAGGGTCACAATTTGAAGCTAGTTGATTTTCATGCCAAACCCCTTTGTGGACATATTCATGCGACATATGTAAACACGCATGTAATTTTTTCAACTCCCCATGGTGATTTTTGATAAGGTTTTGAAATGCAAAGCTAGAGGGTTCCAGAACTTTTTTGTTGTTTGCAAACTCTTCATCCTGCAAAGTGGCCTCCTATTCAAGTTGATATGATCTATATAGGATCTAGGACTAAATGCTACATAATGCTTAACGTAAAAGATCGATTATTACAACGTTTAACTTAAGTGATTACAAATTTAAATGCTCAAATGAAATAAATGATCATAAAATAATTAGATGCCAAGAATAAACTGAGAAAGAAAAAGAGAGAAGAAATAGAGAGACAAAACCAAAGTTGATAACGGAGTTCGTCCCTAAGGACTACGTCTCCGGGTCCCTCTCCAATGGAGGACCGATCCGATTAGCTCCAAATTCAATTACAATGGCTTCAAGACTATCTCCTTAAAGCATTCAACAACATGACAGTACTCGGATATGCAGAAATGTCTTCAAAGACTCTCGAGCATTCTCCCGCTATCTCAACCTAGACCCCTGAAAACAAGGACTATACCCCTCCTTTTATACAAAAAGTTTGCCTAATTAGGCTTAACCACCTAATTAATTGTATATATTCCCTGATCAACTCATATCAGGTCTGTTTTGGCTTCTGAAATCTTTTGGTTATAGGTTGTTTAGGCATATCTTGTTTGTTATGGCCTAAAAAGCCTTTTGGTTAAGGCTCAGCCAATAGAATAAAAACAAAATAAACTGAGCTCATATACATATTTAGAACCATCACGTGGTTCAACGGTGGCCAACCTTTTTGCTTCGATGGAGGTCGGCGGTTCCAACCCACCGGCCTCCGTTTTGTTTGCAACACCACAGATTTTAAACAATAAAAACAATGGCTCTCAATACATATTTAGAGCATCCACCGTGGGCGCAACGGTAGAACTACCCGGCAGTTTCGGCGGAGATCACGTGTTCAAAACCCGGTAAACTTTTGTTGAAACCACCCAACGAAATCACCGACAACGCTGAGCCACATGTCCGATTTCCGTTCACTGGAATTGCTGACTAAGCCTCCACGTGTCAATGTGCTATTCACCAAAAGAAATGACATGTATGTTGACTGGAGGACATGTGTCAGGTTCCTATCCGTTGATCATGCTGACACAAGAGCTGACTAGATTGCTGACGCATATGCCAAGTCGGATGCCACGTAGGGGTACGGAAGCCAAGTCACTGGTACGGACGGACATGTGTCATGCGATGATTGGTCCATAAAATCTGAGTCACCTGCCACGTGTTGCATCAAAATTTGTCCACTTGGATTCCGTACTGTACGGACTGACATCAGCATGATGTCATCATCATCAGTACCCTCTAAGTTGACTGAAGTTTGACTGCTTCTAACTCGAGCATACGATATCGGATTTCAACGAAACGAACGCCGTCAGAATCGTCTCGACGAGCTCTTCGCGATGACGCTACTTCCATCAATTTCTGAGATGATTATTTTTTCCACCTTCTGGACGCCCCTGAAGCCAGTTTGACTGGAAGTTTGATTGGCCATAACTTGTACAAACGGAGTCCTTTTTGACCCGTTCAAGTTGCGTTGGAATCAGGACGTCGTTCTCTTTCTGATGAAGCTAAAATCTAGAGCATTGGGAACACTTCAATTTTCACTAAAAAATTGTCCCCCGGATCAGGCCTCCCCACTGGAGAGCTTTAGGACCTCCGAAAGCTTGATTACTTGGAAAGTAAGTGAGGGTAAAGTTCCCTCACTTTACCAATCTCAATCCATCTTGCTTTGCTTGGATGCATCCCCTTCAGGCCCACTCTGAGGTATTCAACATCTCCTCTTCGTGAAGTTCTGACATTCCTGTCGAGAATAACATCTTCTGGCAACTCTGACATGTACTCTAGAGAAAGGTCATCAACTGATGGAACTTGAATGTCTGAGACTTCATCTAGGATCATTGGAGGCTCATACAGTTTCAAATTCTCAACATTGACAACCGAGTAAATATGCATGTATGGAGGAAGATTGAGGCGGAAGGCATTGGTACCAATCTTCTCAAGGATCTCAAAAGGACCATACCTAATTGGCTTAAGCTTTTTACCTTCACCTTGCATCCTTTCCTTGCTGATATGTAACCAAACTCTATCTCCAACCTGAAAATGATGATCAGTGCGATGCTTGTCATGGCGAACCTTGTATTTTGCTTGGCTCTGTTCCAACCGTGCTTCCACTGCCTGATGAATTGCTTGGACTTTCTGGATGAACTTCAAAGCCTTCTCTGCATCATGGCATCCATCTTCAACATCATCTTTCCCAAAAGCAAAATCCATCGTGTCTTAGGCACATAACCAAAGCATGTCTGAAAAGGAGAACTCTTAGTAGAAGAGTGTGCTGCATGATTGTAGGCATGCTGCACATAATGAAGACTCTCATCCCACAACTTAGGATGCTTACTAAAATACCCTCTGAGTAGATGCACAACTGTCCTGTTTACAACCTCTGTCTGCCTGTCGGTCTGCGGATGGAAGGTTGTACTCTTCTTCAGTTTGGTGTCCATGAGTCCCCACAAAGTTGACCAAAATTCCCAAGAATCGAGAATCTCGATCCGATACAATAGAAGTAGGTAACCCAAAATGAACCCATACAAATTGAAAGTACATATGAGTTGTCAGTTCAGCAGTGACTTGCTTTTTACATGGCATTAAGATACACATTTTGCTGAATCGATCAACTACTACATACAAATAATCATGTCCCTTCCTAGACATAGGTAACCCCCCAACAAAGTCCATTGACACACTTTCCCATGGACGAGAAGGTACAGGTAGAGGTGTGTACAAACCCAATTTCCTGTTACTAGGCTTACTAGTTGCACACATAACACAACCTCTAATATACTTAGTTATAGTTTCTTGCATATGAGGCCAATAACAATATTTCTGCAGCTGAGTCAATGTTTTGTTTACCCCAAAGTGTCCTGCAATCAATGAGGTATGTGCTTCTCTAATCACCTGTGCTTGTTCATCTTTTGGAATACATAATTTACCCAAGTGATATAACAATTTATCCTGCACATAATAGTCTTTCTCTTCTACATGTTTACCATTCATTAAAGCAGCATAGATATCCTTAAAGTTCTCATCATTAGCATATTGTTCCTGAAAACTTTCATGAACCATAGAACTATTCTGAAGGATTATCAAAGCATTCATCATAGGAGGTCTAGAGAGCATGTCTGCTACTTTGTTATGGGTTCCTTTCTTATACTTAATAACCAAATGAAACTGTTGTAGAAAACCCATCCACCGAAAGTGCCTACTTTGTTGCAGTTTAGTTTGTGAGTGCAAATATTGAAGTGGCTGGTGATCAGTGTGGATTACAGTTTCTTTCCCCATTATGTAATGTTTCCATTTTTTAACACTCTGAACTAAAGCATAAAGTTCTTTATCATATGTGGGATAGTTACTTACTGCTCCTGAAAAGGTTTCAGAGTGGTAGCAAACTGGTTTACCTCCTTGCATGAGTACTGCTCCCATGGAAAACCACTCGCATCTGTCTCGATCTCAAATGGTTGATGTAGATCTGGTAAGGCCAAAACTAGTGCGGTGCTCAACTTTCCCTTCAAAGTGTCGAAAGCCTTCTGTTGTGGACCTCCCCACTGAAAAGTTTCCTTTGTACTGGTTAATGCATGCAATGGTGATGCTATATAAGAGAAATTAGCAATAAATTTTCTCTAGTACTAAACTGCACCTAGGAAACTTCTGACCTCTGTAACTGTACTTGGCTTAGGCCATTTTACAATAGCTTCGACCTTCGCAGGGTCTACTTTCAATTGACCACTCCCTACGACATAGCCTAAGTACACTAAGGATGTCTTAGCAAATTCGCATTTAGACATCTTTACATACAATTTTTCTTTCCTCAATACATCAAAGACTTTCTTTACATGACTTACATGATCTTCCCAAGTTTGACTGAATACAAGGATATCATCTAGATAGACTATGACAAAATCATCAATAAAAGGACGAAAGACATCATTCATGACTCTCATAAAGGTAGCTGGTGCATTACAAAGCCCAAAAGGCATAACCAACCACTCAAATAGTCCCTGTTTTGTCTTAAATGCAGTCTTCCATATATCATCTTCTGCAATTCTTATCTGATGATAACCACTTCTCAAATCTAACTTAGTGAAATAAACTGCATGTTTTAATTGATCAAGTAAATCATCTATTCTGGGAAGAGGATACCTGTTCTTTACCGTTATCTTGTTCAAAGCACGATAGTCGATGCACATCCTCCAAGTTCCATCTTTCTTTGGAACCAAGACAATTGGAGAACCACAAGGAGAAGTACTAGGACGAATAACTCCTTTTTCCACCAACTCTTGAACCTGCTTTTTAATTTCCTCATTCTGCATAACTGATAAACGGTACATGCCGATATTAGGAAGTGGCACATCCTGCTGTAACTGGATTTCATGTTGTATCTCTCTCTTGGGTGGTAACCCCTTCGGTTCCTGAAACATGTCATCATAAGCGGAAATAATCTTGACCATTTCAGTTTTATGTTTTGGGTCACACCCCTTGAATGCCTCAGATTTATCATCTTCTTTGGCTTTTACAAGCATCAATACAAAGTTTTTACTTGAGTTGACCAACCTCTTCATTTGACCAGCATTAACTAAAGTAAGATTAGTCTTCACCTTATGTGCCCGTACAATGTATTCTACCCCATCTTTAAAAAGATGATACTTATTCTCCCCCTATAAAAGATTGCTTTTCTGTCATAAAGATAAGGACTCCCTAACACAAGCCCACAAATATCCAAAGGGACCACATCGACTTCTACCTCATCTACAAAGTTTGCAGTGATAGCAAATCTCAATTTACACTGTTTAGTTACTTTTAATTGTGCATCATTGCAAACCCATCCGAGTGGATATGGTTTCGGATGAGGTGTTGTAGCCAAATTAAGTTTCTTTACAACTTCTTCAGATATTAAGTTGACTTGTGAACCCGTATCAAACAGAGTATCAATCTTAGTATGTTTTGTTACAACACGAATGTGAAACAATTCATTTCTTTGCTTATCAACCTTAGGAGAAGATTCTTTACTTGTACTTGCACTGGCATTAGAAAAACTTGCATCAGATGAGAGAGATATACCTTTCCCTTTACCTTGGATTCCGGTAGCAACAATCTTCGTCTCATCTCCGGAGTCTGAACCAAGATCTTGTTGAATCACTGCAGTAGTCTTCTGCTTGCCTTTGTTACCTCCATATCTTTTCGGCCTCAACTCAGGATGAAGCTTCCAACATCTTGAATCATCATGCCCCTCTTTCTTGCAATGGGAGCATGTAGGTTTCTCACCCTCTTTCTTAGCTGTAGCTGTCTTCTTCCCTTTGCCTTTATCTTTGTCTTTTTCTTTCCCTTTAGACTTACCCTCAAACTTAGATGGCTTCTTGGAAAAGTTGTCACTAAAAGTGTTCTTACCCCTTGACTCTATATGAGTAGCTTGAACAGACACCTCGTCTAGATTGTTGGGACTCAACATCAAAATAGTGTGCCTAAGGTAAGAATGTAAACCACCAATATACTTAAGTAATGTGTCTTGGGTATACAAGGGAACATTTAGAGCAATGGCCCGTTTCCTAAACTCATGAGTATACTCCTGGACAGACTGCCCCTTACCTTGCCTAAAGGTTTGCCAATTCATGGTTAACTATTGCATGTAACCTAAAGGGTAGAATTGTTTCCTGAGGGCAGCAACAAACTCCATCCAAGACATATTAACTTGACCATGGCGAGCAATTTCTTCACGAGTTTTACTCTCCCACCAGGTGAGAGTTGTACCTCCCAACCGGAGAGTTGCTAATTGAATCCTAGAAGCATCTTCTACTAGGCCTTGTATCCTACAGTATACTTCTATTTGTTGGACCCAATCATCTAACTTCTCAGCATTTAACTCCCCACAGTATTTAGGTAACTCAAATTTTACATCAAGCTTAATTACAGGCTTAGACTTGCTCTTAAATGGATTTACATTAGAAGAAGGAGAAGGAGAAGGAGGAGTAGGAGGAGGAGAAGAAGAGGGAGAAGATGGAGGAGAAGGAGTTTCTGGAGCTTTCTCCTCTGTGTCTTTCTGATCTTCCTGCTTCTCATGCTTTGAAGAGCCTCCCTTTTCACGTTTCTTCTTTTTAGCATAAAGTTCGTCCACCATCGCCTTCATGTCAAGGAATAACTTTTGAAAATACTTGTCACTAAGCTCTGAACTTTGTCCACCTTCTTTCGCTTCCATCTGTGACGGTTGATTAGCTCTTCGTCTTCCAATATCTGGATTGTATTCTTCGAGTTCTCCTTCGCCTCGTTGCAACCTAGATCTCGTTAGCATTCAAATTGCAATACAAGCCACACACAAGCTCTGATACCAACTTGATCTATATAGGATCTAGGACTAAATGCTACAGAATGCTTAACGTAAAAGATCGATTATTACAACGTTTAACTTAAGTGATTACAAATTTAAATGCTCAAATGAAATAAATGATCATAAAATAATTAGATGCCAAGAATAAACTGAGAAAGAAAAGAGAGATGAAACCAAAGTTGATAACAGAGTTCGTCCCTAAGGACTACGTCTCTGGGTCCCTCTCCAATGGAGGACCGATCCGATTAGCTCCAAATTCAATTACAATGGCTTCAAGACTATCTCCTTCAAGCATTCAGCATCATGACAGTACTCTGATATGCAGAAATGTCTTCAAAGACTCTCGAGCATTCTCCTGCTATCTCAACCTGGACCCCTAAAAACAAGGACTATACCCCTCCTTTTGTACAAAATTTTTTCCTTATTAGGCATAACCACCTAATTAATTGTATATCTTCCCTGATCAACTCGTATCAGGTCTGTTTTGGCTTCTGAAATCTTTTGGTTATAGGTTGTTTAGGCATATCTTGTTTGTTATGGCCTAAAAACCCTTTTGGTTAAGGCTCGACCAATAGAATAACAACAAAATAAACTGAGCTCATATACATATTTAGAACCATCACGTGGTTCAACGGTGGCCAACCTTTTTGCTTCGATGGAGGTCGGCGGTTCCAACCCGCCGGCCTCCGTTTTGTTTGCAACACCACAGATTTTAAACAATAAAAACAATGGCTCTCAATACATATTTAGAGCATCCACCGTGGGCCCAACGGTAGAACCGCCCAGCAGTTTCGGCAGAGATCACGGGTTCAAAACCCGGTAAACTTTTGTTGAAACCACCCAACAAAATCACCGACAACGCTGAGCCACGTGTCCGATTTCCGTTCACTGGAATTGCTGACTAAGCCTCCACATGTCAATGTGCTATTCACCGAAAGAAATGACGTGTATGCTGACTAGAGGACATGTGTCAGGTTCCTATTCGTTGATCATGCTGACGCAAGAGCTGACTGGACTGCTGACACATATGCCAAGTCGGATGCCACGTAGGGGTACGGAAGCCAAGTCACTGGTACGGACGGACACGTGTCATGCGATGATTGGTCCATACAATCCGAGTCACCTGCCACGTGTTGCGTCAAAATTTGTCCACTTGGATTCCGTACTGTACGAACTGACATCAGCATGATGACATCATCATCAGTACCCTCTAAGTTGACTGAAGTTTGACTGCTTCTAACTCGAGCATACGATATCGAATTTCGACGAAACGAACACCATCGGAATCGTCTCAACGAGCTCTTCTTGATGATGCTGCTTCCGTCGATTTCTGAGATGATTATTTTTTCTGCCTTCTGGACGCCCCTGAAGCCAGTTTGACTGGAAGTTTGACTGGCCATAACTTGCACAAACGGAGTCCTTTTCGACCCGTTCAAGTTGCGTTGGAATCAGGACGTCGTTCTCTTTCTGATGAAGCTAAAATCTAGAGCATTGGGAACACTTCAATTTTCACTAAAAAATTGTCCCCCAGATCATGATATTTCACAACTAGATGATTTTCAAGATAGACGGATTGATGTCCTACATTACCCCCACATTCATAAACTCCCCAATATGGTTATAGAGCCTCAAGATCTGATTTGATATTTTTTTGAGATCAAAAGAAAATGCAGTTTGTTTTGATTTTACAACTGCATTTCTGACATGTTTCAAGGTAGTCAACTTTGACCCCTAATAGCTTGGGATGAATGATGATTCAAGGAAATCCCTCTTGTACACATACTTAGTGTACCCAAATGACCTAATGTGTCTAGTGACAGTTCCCCAGGAGATGATTTGGTATTTCTTCAAAGTAGCAACTTGGTGAGCTTTAATTGGTTTTGAATAGGTGCATTTGTAGAAATGTCTAACTGAGCCACTTTGACATTGAATATCTTTCACCTCGTGATCTATTTTGTTGAGCCACTTTTTGCATTGCATTCTCATTTCAAATTTCTACATGTCTATAAATTTTCATGGCTATAGGAGGTTGTTTAACTTGTTTCCTAGGGAAATTCCAAAGGCCACTTGACCTGTTTTGACTACAATACAAAGTGCCTAAAAATGGATTCTAATTGTTACCCACTTCAAATATTTCACCTCAAATGCATATGTAAGAAGCCTCAAATCAGTTTAAAGTAAAATTTGTTTCAAAACAAAAAAAAATTAGCCTGGCCCACATGGGGACCCGACCTGTTTTGTACAATGGTGAAATTGTAAGTGTTGCATTGAGGAAATCACTTCAAGTGAGTTTCTTTGAATAGGGAAGCACATGCAAGGATGCATAATCAAAATCACCTTTAAGGTTTCAAATGAAAATAAGCTTTGTTTGACATATGGAGATTCATGGGAGATTCGACATACTCTTTGCCAGATTATATGATGCCTTCTTGTAGATTCCTGATGGTTGCAACCCTGAAGAAGATATATGCATTAACTTGTTTATTAAAATATATAAATTAGGTTTGTGATCATTGCCAAAGGAATTTAGGCCCAAAAGCATCAAATAGGTTTGTGAAAGGATATGGAGCAAATCCATCGAATAAGAAAGTGGTGTTATTTCATTTGAGTTACCATAGGATAAAGTCTTAGAACCTTTTAATTTTGCTCTATTATTTGAGTAGGTATATGATACTTAAAAAGAAAATATTTTATACAAACTAACATTATTCAAAGTCTCTGCATTATATAGAAGCATATATAGGTATACAGAGTTTTCAAGTGGCTGCCTCTCAAATAAGTCATCTCATGGGATACTGTAATTGTTGGAAATGAAACTTTCGGGGATTTGCAAATGACATTGGTTTTAAATTAATGCAATTGGTGGAAGTAAGGTACATGCTCGTATCTTGCTCAAGTTTTCAAAGCATTGACAACTCGTGAATTTTTTGATCAAGTGCCCCACCGAAAATGGATTTCAACCTAAATTCTTCAAAAAATAAAATGAATTGCTCTTTTTGAACAGAAGGGAAGGATCCAAGGAACCTGGCAGCATACCTTGAGAATGATTGAGTGCTACACAGAAGTGAGGTTCTATATTGTCAAAGATTCATTAGTGACTGGGAAATGTCTCTGCCATAATGTGCTAATGCGCTGGAAATTTGCGCATACAATGAAATATATCAAAGATGTTTGAGGTGTCTCTGCTGGCAGTAAGCACTCATTTATCGACCGACCTCTAGAAAAAATTGCTACGCCACCACATAAAATGAGAAATGCGGCCTTGAGTGTGACAAGGAATGATTTGATGCTTGTAGTAAAGTGTAACTAAATTGTATTAAAGTGATTGGCACAGACAAAATGAATGCGTCAGAGGTGTTCCAAAATGTCTGTGAATGCTCTAGTTTTTGTGAATTCTTCACTTTTTTCAACGGGCCCATCAATAGAGTGAGGTGATCCAACAGTGCAAAGCATGGATGTAATCTCGAAATGCACATTTACCTAATATGAACTAGCTCACTTTGCAACAGAGGCATCGCTAAGCATAAATTACTGGTTTAGAGCCAATAAAGTGATTGAAGTTGCACAAAGAGAATTAGACCCTATATGAAGTTTCTGCATTGAGCAGCCTGGTTCGATGCCTGGAGGAGTATTTAAATCTCTCACTAGATTGTTTTGTGCAAGAAGGTTTTGCATTGGCATAAAGATGTATCAAACTGTTTAAGGAATTCTATAGTGGCATTGGCACCCGAATTTTATTATGCCAAGCTTAAACACACCATGAGGTAGAGCATTGGCTACAGTGCTGTTTCAATGTTGGTAGAGACCAAGCATTTCTTGTGCTACAAAAGAGATGTGCCATCATGTCAATTGAAAATGGTTGTTTTGAAGCGGGTAGGAAGGTTGTTAATGGGGCAGCCACCGTTTTCAGTAAAAATGTATCAAAATTGCTTGGGGAATTCTTTTTGGTGTTGAAACCTTGTGTTTCTTGCACCTGGATCAAACATGCATTATGGAGAAGAATGAAGAGAAGATTGCATTTGAAAATTGTTGAATGCAAAAACCTTTTGCGCCCTCATAATTATATATGGAACAGCCATTGAGCTTGTTGGAAGTTACAGGAGGCAGAATTCCCCGCTAGCCCGTGAAGAGGAGGGCTGATGTCAGCAAAGAGGCACTGGGAAGTGGGGAGAGGAGGTATGGATTTAAATAAATCCATTTGTGATAAGTATAAAGCTTTAAAGCTTTAAATAATGACTTGCCGGCTAGCCTAAGCAATTTTTTGCTATTGTCATAGGAAGCAACGAGAGAATGGAGATTGGCCAGGGTGGTCCGAAGAAGAAATTTTAAAAGCAAACCATAAAGAACATTAAAGATTTTCCGGGTGAAATTATTTGTGCTAAGAATTAAATGTGATGGCACAAGTAAAATTTATTTTCCCTGATAATATAGTTTTGAAGCCCTCATTTTTAAAATGTAAAATTTTAATATAAAGTGTAAGGTAAAATCAAAAGGCACGGGTAATCAAGTTTTAATTGCTCGATAAAAATTAGAGGCTTTCACTTTTAAAAAAGAGAAGTATTTTAAAAGTGAAGTGGAGTAATATTGGATGCAAGGATAAATATTTTATCCTGGTAAAAGATTTTTATCCTTCACCGTATTAAACCAAAACACTATTTGCTACTTGAAATAAAAGAATGAAATACAAGTGAAATCTAATGTTTGGTGGGAAAGCATAAAATGGAATTCACAATTAAATAATGAATTTGGCTGTTGGACACTAAATAGGTAAAATATGGAGAAGTAAGGGCTTTCACGAGAGAGCAAAGACAAAACCAGTTTTCACGCAGCAGGGTGAAAAATGAAAGTGGAGGGGAAATCTTTTGCAAGCAAAGATATTTTTCAACTGTAGAATAAATAATGATGACTCTTTAAGGTGGACAATATTTTTCTATTACAAGGTAGTTGAATGCATGAAGCGTGAATCATAGTACATAATAGGGTTTCTCTTCAGTCAATGGGCAGTTATTCATCAATGAACTTGAGTTTTCCAAGTTTTTTCTTCTGATGTGCATTTAGGGTTTCATTCTCCTTTAGTACAATTTTTTGATTCATTGTAATGAGAGAGTTGTTGAATTATTCATGGGGAACATTGTAATATAAATCATTTCAGAGTTAAGTCTTAGGGTCTAGTTTTGTCAATATGTATGCAATTTTGATAGCAATTCTGGCATAATAATATTGAATGGTGCAAATTCGAGGCCATTTTCTCTCCTATGTACTAGTAAATATAAGTTATGAATAACATAATCAAGATTTATTTTATTTGTCTCCATTGAATTCCAGTGGATTTTTAGTTTTGTTCATTCTTATTGATTCAAGGAATTGATGTAAATTCTTGAGTGAAACTACTAGTTTATGTTAAATTGAGTGTTAGGATTCTGATAAGAAGTGATGGTTGAGATGTTATGTTGAAATAATGTAATACAGTATCTTCAAAAGCTTAATTGATGTGTATTAAATTGTTAGATTAGGTTGTGTAGGTATTGGAGTTGACTCTGTTCTAAGGACAAGGCACTGATCTAAGTGTGTTATTCTTGTTTCATTATGTTGGTTAATTCAACAACTAATCACAATTTAAATCAATTTACTTATCAATCCCAGTTTGTTTTTGTGTGGAATTTAAAGCTCTACATATCTCATGTTTGAATTAGTCATTGCCATGAGGGTCAGCCAAACCTTTAGGGTACTATTTCTTTTAAACAATTTGAGGAGAATCATTTGTTTATAGTATATTTGATACTTTGGCAAACGAGTATCTATAAATGTACTATTGGGTAGAACCACCTTGGTCTTATAGAGCCAGAAGTGTAAGAGATTTCAGTCCTTGACCGAATATTGTTCATTGGCCAAATCCATCTTTGAGTCTGAATATTAGAAAGTGATTATTCTATAGGACTCATTGAATCTGTTGATTTGGGAACCAACAAGTTTTCTAGATCGATATAGTAAGTTATGAACAGCTCTATGTGTAATGATAGAAATTGTACTCCCTTCTTGGAGATGGTACAATTTTTATTTAATCTAGACGTATTTTAGTACTATTGCATTAAATACCCTTTAAATCACCATTAATAGGCCCCTAAGACCCTTTACTTTGTATCTCATGGCTTATTTCAACTAAAAACCCGACAAAAACATCAAAAGAACTAAAATTTCTAACAACCCATCCCAAAAATCTAGCATTGGACTCATACACCACCTTGGGCATATGAGTCCCCCTAGATGGGACCCATACACCAAAAGTGGCGTATGAGTCCCACTTGGCCCCTTTTTAGGGTTTTTCAGTGGGAAATCAAAGAAAGCTCAAATTTCATGAATGTTGGCCTCTGGGATCTAATAAATGGTAAGTTGGTGGATTTCCTATATAAACAAGGTCTCAAATCATTATTTCACCTAAGCACTATCATGATATCAACATAAGCTATTAAGATTTAAACAGTCCAAGACTTCACAAGAGTGTCAAGAGAGTTTACAAGAGCATTTCTAAGGCATTCAAGCGTAGAATTTTTCA
Organism: Sequoia sempervirens; assembly: GCA_007258455.2. Classification (NCBI taxonomy): domain Eukaryota; kingdom Viridiplantae; phylum Streptophyta; class Pinopsida; order Cupressales; family Cupressaceae; genus Sequoia; species Sequoia sempervirens. The sequence goes on from VDFB02373365.1 coordinate 79,922,850, forward strand.
TCATTTATTGAATAAATTCAAGATCCATCATCATGTCAAGATCATCAAGCATCAATCATGTTGCTGAGCTAGTGTTGTGATGTAGCATTGAAGATCCATTTACAAGAATTGTTTCATATCAAATTTCAAGATCTATATCTACATTCTACATGGCCACTTCATGTTAGATTGTTGATTCACACCCCAAGAAATCACTCAAGGTATCATTGTTCATGTTTCATGTTTCATTGTTTCATCTGAAGGTTTAATTACCTAAACAGGGCTTGACCTAGGAAAACCCCTATATCCTAACAATCAACAAGTTTTTCCCTCTCTCTACATGTGTGATTACAGATCTAGGTGTCTTGGAGCTTGAAGATCCTTTGAAGATTAAGTTGCAAGGTTGAAGAGAGTCATCAAGTTGTCACAAGGTTGTCATCTACATAGAAAGTTGCCTACAGATTGCAAATCAGGGTTTCAGATCTAGAAATGAAGTATGGAAGGAAGAACATAGATAGGAGAGTAGATCTAGGCCTTAGCCATCTAAAAGGTAGAGCAGAAATGATACACCACTTATGGCATATGAGTCCCAGTATAGCATATTTTCCAAATTTTAGGAGATCCAAATCATACACTAACAAATTCGAGTTCTGGCACATAAACCCTATTCTAGAACTAAATCGGCTAGACTAGCGTATGAGTCCCAGTGGGCTTTAAAAGCAATATTTAAGGTTTATGGAGCTTCTTTTGACCTCATCCTTCTTCTAGGTGCACCTTTTTTCATTCTTAGTTTTTTATTGTGTATTTCAGTTTCATTTCCTAGGTCACTTAGTTAGGTTTTACATATTAATTTGTATGTTGCATTCATTTCTTGTCTTTCCAAGCCCTAGCTTGGTGGTGAACCCTTCTTTAGTCACTAAATATACCCTAGGACACCCTATTGCAGATCTCTTTCCCCTACTTCATCCTTGGATTGAGATCTCTAGGGTTTTCCTTGAATGATATTTAGAGAAAAGTGTTGGTCTATCTCTCAAACATAGAGCAACATTTTTCGACAAAACACTAGGAAGTATAGAAAACCATAAAAAAGATCAAAATTTAAGTTGTCTTTTTAGGCCTCCAAGGACTCATTCACCCAGGGGAGAATGGATCCTAGTACAGGGATTTTTAAAATTGAAAAATGCAATTTCTGAGTGATTAGATGTGTTCTCTATTCCAGGTCTCAAACTTGTATTTTTGTAACAATTTTTTTCGGGATTTGGTATTTAAATGCAAGAAAAATGATGAACTATATGACACTTTTTGAAATGCAATTTGATCCAATTTTTGAATATGAATGATGAAAAGTACACTAATATGCAAACACTATGCAAAATCGGTCTACCATTATGTATTTTTTGTTGAATTTTTAGATTTAAAATCAATGCAAAATACAAGTTTACACCTAAAATGCAATGCAACTTTATACCAAATTTAGAAACCCTAAATACAATGAATTAATTTCAATCCTAGATCTAAGGTTTAAATGCACTCCAAATTAGAAATTAGAATGTTAAAAAACTCAGGTTCACCAAATTGAAAAATATAAAAATGGGGTTAGGCTTCACTACATATGGGGTTTTATACTAAATTTGGAATGTTTCACCAAACTTACTATAAATAGAAAGGTCAAAAATGAGTGTAATGAACACACCTATTTAACTATTTCATTCAGAAAATGAGATCCCTCAAGTCAAAATCCACTTTCAACCCTTAGGTGAGTGAATTTTATGAAGGATCTTTCATTTTCCCTTTTTTATGTTAAGACAGGGGTCTAGGTCAAACAACACTTTGGGGAGAAAGATTAAAAATATTAAATTAGCTCCAAATTGCAATATATAAAGTGTATTTTAAAGAGTAAGCATAATACTAATGGAACCTACAGATTTTCTGGGGAATCAGGAAGGAATAAATCATGTGTACCTCTCACAAAAAGTGTTTTTCAAAGCTAACTAAGGACTCATTCGCCCTATGGTGAATGGGTCTTGGCTAGGGCTCTCTAAAATCTGTTTATGGGTTCTATTCTCTTTCATTTGCACTCCTATATTCTTGAATCTCATAGTTGGAAAGCCAAAAATAAATCTTGTAGGCCAGTTTTTGTGAAATTGCAAGAATGATGACAACTTTGACAGCTTTGCAATTTTTCACTTCAAGAGATCTTCCACCAAAAATCTACAAATATGCATCAAGAGAGAAAAATGTTTGTGTTAGGTGAATGGGGATTTTACTTGGCCAAACCCTGTTTTGGTAATTAAACCTTGAAATGAAATGAAATAGCATGAAAGGGAAGGATGAATGAACAAAGCAATGCCACAACTCACCAAACCCTTGGATGAACCTTTATAATGGAGGTCTACAACTTGCAAGAAATGGATTCAATGGATGTGGATCTTGGATTTGAATCTTTGCTTCAAATGATACTTTGAATGCTTGATTGGATCATGAAACCTACATATACATATTAGCTCCAAAAACATGCAGGACTCCACATAACTTTGACATAATGCTTGGATCTTGATTGCTACAACAAATGATGAATAAATCTGCTCTTGAATGATCTTGACAATAATCATGGCTCTTTTAATTGATCTCTCAATTGTGCTCCTTAAATTCTAATTGTGCTCTTGAAAGTATAATTGAAATCTAATGTTAATTTGATAAAATATCCTTGTATTCATAACAATTTATCCTAAATTAAAATATCACAAGCCAATTTTGAAATATAGATTTTAAAATATTAAAATACCACCAAAAATATAATTTAAATTAGGGTCCTAGGTCTAAGTGAGGACCCATTCGCCCTTTGGAAAATGGTTCCTAGGTCATTTACCTAGGACACACATTCTCCAAAAATAAGCGTTATGTCATGGCATTGATGAATGTCAAGTTTTACCCCTCACAAATTGCAATCAATTAGGCTTGGATTTGAATTAAAGGTTCCAATTAAGAGATAATTAACCTCAATTAAGTAATGAATCCCTAGGTGATTGTGAAAGTGTAAAGGTACACCTTACAACACCACAAATAAGGAATAATGAAGTCCATTTTAATTAATAGAGCGCTAAACTTAATGTTACACCACTAAATTAAGGCATACTTTAGCTCATTTTAATATTAATTCCCAAATTAAGTGTGAATAAGGGATAATTTTTCCTACACTACAATAGAAAATCAACCTAATTATGCCAATTCAAACTTGAAACAAAAAAATAAAGCTCAATATTAACACAAGTTGAAAACTCATTATAGATCTGAGAAGGGTAGAATGATGTTTACCAGTCACCAAAAGACACTTTCAAGAGGATTTTTGGGACTCATTCGCCCATAGGTGAATGGGTCTTTTATTAGGGTTTTTTAGAAACTTTTGGGATCCTCTGATGTTGATCTGTAGCTTCTGATTTTTCAAGGTTTCAGTGTCAAAAAGTTAGAAAACAGATCTGTTGGTTAGATTCTGTGATTTGACAACTTTGACAACTTTTCTAATCTTACACTTCAAGAGGTATTCAATTCTTCCTCAACCTAAATCTACAATCACAAACACAAGGGAGAATTTTTTTTTGTTTTTGGTGAATCGGGGTTTGCCTTTGTTAAACCATGTTTTCGTATTCAAACCTTGAAATGAAATAAAGCATGAAAGAAGGAATGAAGAACATTTGAGCAATTATATGTTACCACTCAACAAGTTACCCTTGTATAAACCTTTGAATATAGATCTTAGAAGGTTTGCAACTTGCATAAAATAGCTTCAATGGATGTGGATCTTGATACTTGAGATAATGCTTTGAATGCTTGAACTTGATCTTGAAACCTACATCATAATGTTAGCTCTAAAAACATGCATGATGCAAGAAGACTTTGACATGATGATTGGATCTTGAATGCTACAATAAATCTTTGATAATTCTACTCTTGAATGCTCTAGATCATAAACCTTAGCTCTTATGAAGTCACATAAAAATTCTAGGATTGATTTGATAAAATAACCTTGTATTTATAGGTATGCATGTTAATTCCCAAAATTTAAATATTACAAACTGACATTGAAATATCAATTTGGGGACCTAAAAATACCACCAAAAAAATATTTTAAATTTAGGTTGAAAGGACTAGCGAGGAACCATTTTCCCATGGAAGGATGGGCCCCAAGTCCGTATTCCTAGAACACACTTTGCTCAAGGTAAAGTGTTGTGTTACCATTAATTATTTTTGGGTTTCCCCTTTGGAAAATATAATTTATTAGGCTTGTAAATGAATAAAAGGGCTTATTAAGGCCTAATTAAGCTCAATTTTATTAAGAGGGACCAAAAAAGTGTAAAAATGTATAAGGACACATTTTTTCAACACTAAATTAATGCATTACTAAGTCCAATTTAATTAGGAGGGCCCAAAGAAGTGTGAAAATATAAAGGGATACATTTTTGTATAGTACATCAACATTGTTGTCAAGCCACAGAAACTTAGATTCAGAATTTATTTCCAACTTTTTGATAATGGAACCTAAAGAAATTAGAAGCTAAGATCAAGGATTCTAAGAACTATAAAAGCATATTTTAGACCCTTGTACAGAGATCCATTCATCCTAGGGTGAATCAATCTTTCAATAGTGTTCAGGATCCACTTTTGTGCCAGCTACATACCATTCTACCCTTCTCATATCTACCTATAACTTGTTTTTTTATTTTCTATCATAATACTCTACATTTTAATCATTAGGTCACATAATTTAGTTTGTTAAGGCATTTAAATTTATCTCTGAAAAGTGCAAATCATTCATATTTATCATTTTATGTACAATAGATCCTCCTAAATGTTTGATTCACCTTAAAGGTTGAAATTCAATCCTCTCCTTGGGAGATCTCATTTTCAAATGGAACTAAGGAAAGAGTGAGTATCATAGACCATTTTTCCATCATTTCATTTTGGTGTCCATACTCATACATACCCCTTTTTGCATGTTTCAAAAATTAAGCATTAAATTGGAAATCTTGAAGCAGTAATGAGTTGAAATATAATATAGGAATCAAAATTCAAAACTTCCATGCATAATCTTTCTAACTATTATTATGTGGATCTAGTAGTACCTAAAGTGGACCTTTATCATATTTCATGTTCCTTAGTGTCTTCAATTAACTAAACAAATCAAATATCTAGAGAAATCTTCTTTATTATAATATATCAGACATAAAAAATTTTTGTAACAACTACTATTCAATCTAACTTATGTAAAGATCTGGCACATATTTTCTAACTACTTTGGTCTCTTTGTAGGACACCTTTCTAAATAGGGCATTTTAGAGTTTTTTATGATCAAACTATAAACATACTTATCCACAAACATCAACTCTTCCTAGAAGATAGGAAGAGGACTTGAGTTTATTAAATATGTAAAAATAACTAAATACTAGAAGAAAAAGTGAAAAAATAAAACAAGTATTCTATATCATTTAAGAAAGCTATTAGTATATCATAGGAACATGCTAGATAGAGCATCCTCATAATAACTATCATTCCTATTCAAAACATACTTCTTCCAAGTTTATTCAACAGATGGAATTCCACATGGATAATTGTGTTCATGAATCCAACTCTTGTCTTCATCCCATTGTAGAAAACCTGTTGATGTCATGGTTGATTGAAACGTTTACTATGCTAAGCCATCACCCCTTTGCAGTGAGTTAGAAATCCTTATGTCATGGGCTGACAGGTCTTTGGGCAGAAAGGGTTAATTTTATTTATAGAATCACATTCATAATTAATCGCCACAATTAATCAAGAATTTCTATTGAACTTATAGACATCTGAAATCTATGTATACATTCATTAATACCACACATACTCTTTAAATTCTTCAAATACTAAAAGGCATATAAAAGGTCTTGGTAATGCCTTAAAAATCTTACCAAAGATAAGATAAAATTCATGAAATTACAATAGGAACTAGTCAATTTTATAGCTCATTGTTCCCCCAAATTTAAGCTCGTGCTTGTCTGCAAGAATTTTAGGGCTCACTTGAGGTTATATTGCAATACGGTTTATCTATAATCCATTGTTCTAGTTGCCCCTGTCCCTTTCTTCAAGTAAAATACTTATTTTTCTAATATCTTCATTCCTCTACTAAATCTACCTCTAGTTTCCTTCCTATCAAATGTGGGATAGGAAATAAAAGGAGAGGTGGATGAAAGGTGAGGGGAAGCCAACTGATTCTATTTTCCAAGGAAATTGTGATGTACTTATGTGCTCTTCTCATTGTTGTCACATAGTTGAAAATGGAATAGAGTTCCATATTTTTGAGTTTTGATGTAAGTTCTCTCCGTTGAAAATGGAATAGAGTTCCATCTTTTTGAGTTTTGAGGTAAGTTCCCTCCATTTTTCCTAGGAAAATTTAAGTGCATAATTCATTGTTAGTACTACAAGTTCCAAGAATCTCTTGTAGTATTTTTTCCTACATTCCAATATTTTTCAATACCACTCCATTCTATTATATAAGATCTATCAAGTGATCCACCACTACTTCTAGATCTTTCAAATCTTCCCTCAACTGAAAAGTGAATAATATTTCTCTTTCTTAATATTCATGCTACAACTATCCCCTCAGATGTTCATTCTCAATATAGGAAGTTAATTCTTGAGTTGAACATCTCCTAAAAATATATGTGGGTTCTATTTAATTTTATAGGGAAGAATCTAGTTGTGTAAATAGAAATCACGTAGCTAATCTCGCATTTTTTGGTGAGGATTGCTAGAATATTTTTAAAAATAGTGTTGATGAACTTATTCTAAGTGGAAGGTCACTAATTATTTGTCTAAAGTAAAAAAACAATATTCTTGGAGAAATAGATTATATACCTTGGTTGGAGGTCTACACCTCAATAGTTGGACTATCTATCTATCTATCTATCTATCTATCTATCTATCTATCTATCTATCTAAGCTAATCTCGCATTTTTTGGTGAGGATTGCTAGAATATTTTTAAAAATAGTGTTGATGAACTTATTCTAAGTGGAAGGTCACTAATTATTTGTCTAAAGTAAAAAAACAATATTCTTGGAGAAATAGATTATATACCTTGGTTGGAGGTCTACACCTCAATAGTTGGACTATCTATCTATCTATCTATCTATCTATCTATCTATCTATCTATCTATCTATCTATCTAGTGTCACCATAGTGGGGGTATTAGGTGTCCTTGGGTCTATCTATCTATCTATCTATCTATCTATCTATCTATCTATCTATCTATCTATCTATCTGTCTATCTGTCTATCTATCTATCTATCTATCTATCTATCTATCTAGTGTCACCATAGTGGGGGTATTAGGTGTCCTTGGGTCTATAGGGTGGAGTCTTTTTTACTAATTTATGGTGAAATTATAAGGTGTCCTTGGGTCTAGAGGGTGGAGTCCTTTTACTAATTTTAGCTATAGTCAATTGTGCTAATGTTTCCAACCTTGACCCTTGCTCCTCTAATTTCTGCAATTTCTCTTCCAATTCCCTAATTCTGGCATCCCTGTTACTCTCCCTCCCTCTATTGATATGTTTTGAATTTCTCTTCTAAATCTTTTATCCCTTACAAAGTTTTCTTTACCTCTTTATTTCCATATTTTTCTTATAAAACAATTCTTCCTCCTTTTCCAAAAACATCTCATCATCCTCATTACACGACACAAAAACATTCCCTAAAGATAAGGCTATTTTGAGGTATTTCTTCAGTTTCAAAGTTAATTATAAAATGAAACTTATTTACATCTCTTATCAATTCAAAATCATTTTGACAATTTCATTTGTCAAAATCAACATTCAAATTAAAATTGATAAAAAAAATTATGGTAACAACATAATTTTATTGATCAGATGCGTGAATATATTTTTTTTCTTACATGGCGGACTGTACTCCAATCTGAATTGCATGCCACTCTATCAATTTTTCATTTTTATTTCCTCTTGCGTAGCTCCAAATCCCTCTCCTTACACGTCGTGACCCTTCCGGCTTCCCAGATCTACAATTACTTTCTGAGAAGATTTAGTCTCTTCCTCAGTCGCAACCTAAGATTTGTTTCTTCTTTACTTTGTTATTCCCTTATCTTTAGCACAACTTCATTATCTCTCTTATCCTATGTTTACTTCAATCTACAATTATTCTCCGTAATGGACAATTTTTCTTGCACCTTGGCTTATGTATGGTGCGCCCCCCTCTCTACTTGTCCAATCTCTAACGCAGCCTCCCTCTCCTCTAGTTGGCGCCCCATTCTCACACAGCTTCTCCTTTTGTTTTCTTCCCAAAACTACAACCTTCTCAAAATTATTTCCTTTTGTTGCGCTTCTCCTTACTCTAAATGGTGCAACTTCCACTTATTCCCTGTGCAATTTTTTTAATATTAAATTCTTCTTAGGCTACGACCTATCCTCTTTCCCTTTAGCTATTGGTTTTCTCGCTATAGAACTTCTTACATTATGCACGCCCCCCCTCCACAATATATCGTGATCCCTTATACTCTGCCTTCGCATAATTTTTTTTTTGGCTCTAAGAAAATTCATCGTTAGCAATTTATCGATGGAAAATTCATCGCCATTCACCGCTACCAAAAATTGTCAGCAAAAAAATCATTGTCATTCACCACTACCGAAAATTGTCAGCAATTTATCGATGGAAAATTCATCGCCATTCACTGCCACAAAAAATTCACTGCCAAATATTTTTAAATTTTATATGGCGGTGAATTTTCCTTCATGAATTTTCTGTGGCGGTGAATTGCTAGCAGTGAATTTTCCATCAGTGAACATTTTGTGGCAGTGAATTGCTGGCAGTGAATTTTTCATCGGTGAATTTTTTTGTGGCGATGAATTGTTGGAGGTAAATTTTCCATTGGTGAATTTAAATTTTCCATTGGTGAATTTTTGGCAATGAATTTGCCGTATGCCATTTTTTTTAATCTTTAAAGCTTTCCTCCTTCCTTTACCCATGGCCCTTAGCATTCTTCACCTTTTTGTTGCATGGTCTCTTATTTCCATTTTATTTGGATTTCTCGACTTCTTGGAAGGTCATGACTTCATCTTGCTTTGTTCGCCTCTCCATATAGCTAAGTGTAATTTTCATTTTCTTTTATTTAAAACACAATCAATAGACTAACTCAATTTTATAATTGAAATGTAGTGGAATAATGTCCAACATAAAGACTGGTGCTATCATAGACGAGTGCTTGAAGGTGTTCATGAAACACCCCACGGGGAGGGATATAAAATTTGTAAAGATTATTCTTGGTGTGGATTTTCTAAGGGAAGAAGAGCGCAACATGGTGAATTCAGATCTCACATCATGATTTGTGGCTTCCCTCCTAGACCTAGGAGAACCAAAGGAGCTAGTGGGGAGTCTGGTAGAATTTTTTTTTAAAAAACATAATCTAGGTGGGCTCAAAGCTACTCTGGAAGTAGCATGCTTGGATTTTGGCATTTTGAAGCCATGGTACATCCAACATGTGTGAGAGGAGGGTGTTGTTGTTGAGTGTCTTCCATTCCTCCTAAATTTTTTCACAATGCCCTTAGCTCATCTTCAAGCATTAACGAGTGTGGGTAGCTAATTTCTTAAAAAGGTAAATAATCTGGAGCCCATGTCAGATCTCCAATAGATTATGGATTTCAATGCCACCCCTCCTATTGTTTGAGTAGCTTCAAACGAACCCCTAATAAAAAAATGTCCTCTCTGGTTTTCTCTCTCTCTAGTTCGAAACTTACATTTTTCGGCCTCCTACCACCTCCACTCTTGGCATTTAAGGAATTGTTTTATGTTTTGACCTCTTGCCTACATACATATTTTGTTAACTTTTTGTAAACCTTTTGTAAAATCAATGTCACATTATATATGTAATTCTACACTTTTTATTTTAATAATATTTAGGATTTTCCTTATATATAAAAACTTGTCAAACATGAATAATAATAACGTTTATCCCATTGCAATATGTTGGAGTACAATGAACACTGAGAGGGGAGTGAATTAGTGTTCATACAAAAATGTTCACTTTATAAATTCCTTTTTCAAATTTAACTTAAGTAAACAATATGAAGCAACAAAATAGACAACAGTATAAATAAAACATATACAAGCATGTGACACAATGATATGTCCTAAGTGGAAACCCTCCTAGGGAATAAAACCACTCAAAAAAAATGCCTCACTGGCTTATTTGAACCTCACTGGTTACAAATTGTCTCACTGGAAAAAATGGCCTCACTGACCAAAGAACCTCACTGGTTACAAGAATGCCTCACTGGCAAAAATGACCTCACTGACCAAAGAACCTCACTACTTACAAGAATGTCTCACTAACATACACACATCTGCCTCAGTGGCATACAAACATTTTCCTCATTGACATACACTTCCTGGTCTTACTAACCAATCTCCAATGAAGGAAGAAACATAACTTCAGGGGGTTACCCTATTACTATATAATCCATCAAATGACTCACTTTTTCAATTTACATACAACATCATTTGTAAATGATAACACAAAAATACTTCAGAATCCCCTGCAAAACATGTCAATATTTTCTACAAACCACTTCAACATTTTCTACAAATTGAATCACAAACAACTATAATATACTAAGAGTATTACACTTACAACTCCTTTGTATACATTGAATATACCCTTCAAACTTGAGTCTTTCAACACCTCAATTTTCTTCACCAATCTTCATCATCTGCATATGGGCATGCAGATCTGTCTGTGTAGAACATACACTCAATTTTTGTGCATACTATATTTATTCATACTAAGTTCCACTACAATCTTACTCCTTATGCATATTGAAATTGCAAGTTACTTCAAGTTTGAGCCTTTCTAAAATAAACAATCCATGTGAGAATATAGATATTATGTACATATAACTATGTATATGTCACTAATAGGAACTCATAATACGAACCAACCAAAACAAAAACATCTCATAGACCCTTTTATCAAATTTCCTGGTCTTCTAGTTTGTTCCAAAACTGACTAAAGGTAGTTTGTACTACCAATCAATTTTGACTCACATGAATGGCCATTGGATTTTAAAAACTTTCAAACCTACATTGTTGATCATCTAGTTTCCACCATCTTGTCTTTTAATCTTCGCCTTCCATTTTAACCTTGGTGCTCGGAACAAATAAGTGACTTGTCAGAGCCAGTTGCCCTAGGAAAGAGGTTGGTCAGGCTATGTAGGAAACTCCCTTAAGTGTTCACTTAAGTGGGCAATCACCTCTTATAGCAGGTCAACATTCATTTAGAACAAAAGGCAACTTTTACAAAAGATGGTTAAATTAATTTTTAAACAATGCAGTTTAGGATGTAGAAAGAACATTTAGGGTTTTAGATTGCAAACCCTAATGCATAAAACCTCCTTCCATAGACTTATTTCAAGAACTAAATGAGAATATTATTTTGTGTGTCCTCTATATGTTCCTCCTTTGTATGTGCCTTTTGCAAATGCAATCCTTTAATCAAAGCAATGACATTTCATTGAGAGCATGTGACTAACTCATGTGACAAATTAAACTTGGGCATCCAACCATCATAACAATACTCCACTAGGGTTACAAGCTTTCAACACCATTATCCACACTGCTATGGTTACAAGCTTTCAACACCACTCAATAACATAGGAGGGACATCAACTTATCAACATCATAGCACCACAAACTCATCTCAAATTCACATTGTATGTACATAGTATGAAGACATAATGAAGGCATCCTAAAGAAGACTAATGTGGGAATGACCTTGATAGCAATGAGAGTCTTGAAACCAACTCCTTATTAATTCCACTCAACACTAGAATGATGTGGGAATGACCTTGATAGCAGTGGGAGTTTTGAAACCAACTCCTTATTAATTCCACTCAACATTGTATTACCTCAACACCAAACCATCATTGCCATTGTGATCCATAACACACTAATCATCTACAACCACATATCACCTGAAAACAACATGAGATCACTTGAAAACCACAACATGATCAAAGTATATGAAACTCCAATATAAACCATGACAACCTTTTTGATATCAATGACAACAACTCACCAAACTACCCCTTTGTCATTCATGGAAAAACCAAGTACAAACCAATTTACTTTCTCCCCCTTTGAAATCTACTGACAAAGGGATCCAAAACAATTACTCCCCCTACAAAAGATCCTCTATATATCCCTAGTCTTCCCCTTTGAATTATCCTTTCCAAGCATTGTTCCATACAAGGTTATGATTCACTATTTGTCACTGCCAAAGAGCAAAGAGCTCCAAAGAAAGAGCCAAAGATCAAAATCCAAGAAAATAAAAAATACATTAACAAGGAAGGAGGAGCATGGAATAGTGGGGACAACAACATTTAAATATCCCCCAACACATTTGATTACTCACTAATATTCTTGAACCAACCAATTACTTCAAATAGTCATTTAGTCATTTTGGTGCTTCTTGACAGTATTGCAACATGGCTTGATGGGAATTCAATGAATACTTATCATAGAATTGGTTGGTCTTGTTTGATACAGACATGTTCCCATACAACATGAAAGAATAGCATATTTTGCAAGAAAACAGAGTCTAGAGCATGCAAAAAAAAATTGAAGCTTTCTTCAATTGAACTCCTACCAACCTTCTATATTTTCTAAGAGAATGTATTCAAAGCACTATTATCTTAGAGCATGACTTTAATAGCAATAAAACCCTTTTTTTAAACAAAACTCTATCCCAACTGCTTGATATCAAGTCTTCTCATGCTCTTATCAAAACCTTCCCTTCAAGGCATCAAATACTATTGGTCCAATGTGGGGTATTTGTAGGAATCATCATGGAAAAATAGGCCTTAAGTGGCAAAAATTCAAAAATGTCGAGTTAGGAAACTTGATGTAAAAATTTAAATAAGTTATCTATATTATTTCAAAATATGTAAGGAATAGAATTTGTAGCAAATTGAATTCAGTTTCTAAACTACTAGATTTTTTTAAAAAAAAATAAAAATCTGTTTAGTGAAAATTTTAAATTTCAATGTAGTAGTACTTAAATTTTAGGGAAAAAATAAGAAGTAGGTGTTTGTCTGACCACCCTAACCATAATGAAATGATAATATTTTTTTATAAGATTTTATATATAAGTAGAGGACTCATTTCCTTAAGTGATGAATTTTTTGTAATTTTTTTTGAGAGTAATAATTAATTATGATTTTTATTACAATTTTTCAAAATATAAAAGAAAACTTGTATGTTTGACCACCTTAACTTGGTCAAAACTTCATGAAATTCAATTTTTTTAATCTATAGTATGTGAAGCATAGAAGTCTGATGCATGTTTTTAGATTCAAAAATATGATACCATTTGAAAGCTATAAATGTTTTTCAATCGGCCTATCAATCAAGACTTTAGTCATAATTCAAATAGAAAATGAATAATAATTATTTGTTAAATTCAAGTAAAGCATAATTTATATTGGTGGAAAGCTAAGAATCTCCTTTAAAAACCCTTTTCATTTCATCAATTTTGGGTAGAAAAAAGTTGTCATGAACATATAGTCATCATCATGCATGAACATACAGTCATCATCATCATGAACATGGTACTATCATAAAACATTGTGCATATGACCAAAATACAAAATGATAATGCGCCTCAAAGCACCTCCAACAAACTAAGAACTGCACCCTAACTGGGATAACAATATAATCAGAAATATCACTATATCGTGCAAGCGGTGGGTCCCTGACAAGAAGACTCAACAAACAAAACACTGTCAAGCAACTGAGTAAACAAGAAGTAACTGTCATCATTGCAAACATTGCATACTATTCCACAAATCCTTATCACTTTTCCCATGATCATCAATGACAATATAATTAACATTGAACTGTTGTAGATTGCAAATAATCAACATGTTGTCCTTGATAACATGAGAAACATACCTTTTCTTCTAAAGTCACAGTGCATGAAAATGGAATTGTGATCAACTCCATGAAGGATCACTGAAATGAATTTTGTTTATCAGTGCATGAAAACTAAGTTATTTCCATTTTTATTCAAACACATTATTGTGACTGAAAAAAATCGATGCCACTTCCTCCTTTCAAGAAAGATACATAACAAGAATCACTATGCATGAGACAAGAAGAACCTATTTACTGTCTTTAGCTGAGTTGGAAACATAGAATCACAGCATCAGGAAACCAATACCATAAAGGGTATGGCAGGGATCATGATGGGCCAAAAGTGGCAATATGATGGGTATGTGGCTGATAACTTTGTTTTACCCAAAATTGATGAAACAAAAAGGTTTTAAAGGAAATTCTCAACTTTCCACCAATATAGTATGCTTTACTTTGAATTTAATAAGTAATTATTATTCATTTTCTATCAAATTATGACTAAAGTCTTGATTGATAGACTGATTGAAAAAATTCTATAACTTTCAAATGGTATCACATTTTTAATCCAAAACATGCATCACATTCTATGCTTCACATACTATAGGATTAAAAATAAAATTGAATTTCATGAAGTTTTGACCAAGTTAAGGTGTGGACATCTGAGTTTTATTTTTTAAAAGTTGTAATAAAAAATTCATAATTAATTGTTTACTTGAAAAAAATTACAAAAAATATGCATCACATTGGGACATGAGTCCTCTACTTATATCTAAAATCTTATAAAAACATTATCATTTATTGTGGTTAGGGTGGTCAAGCAGGACACTAATTCTTATTTTCCTAAAATTTAAGTACTCTTGCATTGAAATTTCAAATTTTACCAAATAGATTTTTTTTTTAAACAAACCTAGTAGTTTAGAAACTAAATTCTTTTCTCATATTCTATTCTTACATATTTTAAATCTTATTCATAAATTTTCTAACTGATTTTCTTTTCTTTTTTGCCACTTAAGGGCTTGCTATTTCCATGATGATCATGCACATACCATAAACTAGTGTTCATTTATGTATTGTTATTGTACAATATTACTAAATCATCCAAATGTGCAATATCGAAGATTCTTCATTGTGCACACATCCATTTGACAAAGGAACAAGCCAAGCATAGGAATGTGAATATTCACAAGACCCATATCATACTGAAAATATGTAACAAAAACTGCCACTTATTTCTTTTCCATTATACCTATGTTCTCTGTCAGATATATTTGACTGACATGGCACTAAAAAATGATTATTTTTTTTCTCCGATTGCATCCTCTCTGAATTTACTCATTGAATATACAACATGACTATCTCATTACCTTGCAAAACTTCCAACTTTCGATATCAAAATCAATTTATGAACACCCTTTGACACCAAAATCATTATGGCAAATATCAAGTGCACGTTTTGAAAGATATGATACCATTATAGTACTACTGTACCAACACCTCTGTTCTTGCACTAATTACACAGTGACAACATCATGAATTCTACACACACAAAAGAAAGCACATATCATCATGACTTATATACACCATGCTCTGCACTCTACACTTGTAACTTCTTCGAGTTCTAAAACCCCCTTTTTTCTTAAACACTCGTTACCATGTAAGAATAGATAAAATGTATATGTATTTACCTTTCACTGATGTCTATCCTAGTGGTTATGTCTAATGCATTTATCACAGTATGAAAGTAGGCATTAAATGATATATATTGAAGGGGATTCTAGGATATTATGATCTTTTAAGAATCATTGACCTATCAAGATATAGAAACCCCAGTATGTCACTGCTAGATGATCATTGTTAATACTATCAACTCCTTGCAAGAGACAAAACACTGTTGTCAGAGATGAACACAAAACATTGTAAAAAAACACATCAAATTCATGAGGCAAAAGAACACCATTTTCTTTCTTAACCACAATTCCATTCACCACATCAACTCCATAAGCATGAAGAATGATCAAAGATCATATTCAACTCAAATATTCAGATATCAAATCACTCTTTCCTTTTTCCTATTCAATGTTTTGTCTCATTTGAACACAATATCATTTGTCAAAGGTCTCTGCTACTGTTATGTTGTTTCAAAGATATCTTGTCCTCTATATCAGTACAATTCCACAAGACTGTCCTTGATGCAAAGAGTCTTTGAAATCTCCCATGAAAAAGGAAAACAAATCAAATCACAAATCATGACATAGGATGCGCAATGCTAAACAAGATCATCATGATTAACTCCTTGGGACAAAAGATAAGACAGTGATTATCTCCCCCTGACTTTAAGCTAGTTCTTATGCATTGGATAATATCATTTGATTAACATGCATTGATTTTGGTTTTTCACCTCTTGAATCGTGTTTTCTTCTCCACACTTGTATAGGATTTTTCTTCTCCTTACTCAAGGTATTCTTTTGCTTTTGTTTGAACATGTAGTCCCTAGATGGCTTCATCAAACTTTTCTTACACCAATGTGCTTTGTGTCCAAACTCATTACACCTATAACATATAATGTTGTTGTCTAGACCAAAGAAAGGATAATTTCTTCTAGGAATGTTGTATGAACCTCTCTTAACATTCCTCACATGATTATGACTTCTATTTATCCAACAATTTCTTGTTCTACAATCTCTAGCTCTATGACCATAAACATGACAAGAATAGCAATAACCATTTCACAGAGTAGTTGTACCTTGTTGAATGGTATTGTCTGAAAGGTGAAGGTCTTGAGATCCTGTTCGTTCTTCCTCTTCCAACATTAGAAATTTTTTCTTTTGCTTTCTTCTTTTCTTCATCAAGAGCAGCAGAGTGACAATTCAGGTCTATCTTCTTTCTAGGAGTATTTTTGGCTTTAGAACACTGTCCTTCTTCATAACCTAGACCTGTAGTGTCTTTGTGATGCTTTTTCTTACTCAATATTTCATTCAAGCAGTCAATACCCTTTTCAAAGTGAAAACTCTTGTGCAATTTAGAAGATGTTTCTTCTAATTCCTTTTTCAAAGAGACTATTTCTAACTCAAGTTTTAAACATTCACTAGTTTTGACTTCAAGATTAGATTTTGTAAAATCAACTATCCTTTTTACTTCTTCTATCTCTGTTTTAAAATTAATAATAAGTTTTTAGACTCTTCAAGATCTAAAGAAACTTTTGAAAGATCTCAAAGTACCTTATTCTTGAAGTGTTTTTCTTGTTGAAGTTGATCTTCTAATATCCTGTTTTCTTTTCTGAGATGCTTGACTGTATCAAGAGCACACAACAATTCACCTTCTATATTAACATTGTTGGAAATATGTGCCTCAAACTATACAGGCTGAAACCTCCATTAGAGCCAAGTTGGTGTGACAGCTTCAATGTTTGGCCGACAAGTATTTTGTATCATTCTGTTTTGAACAGGTCGCTGTGACCTTGTAGAAGTCTTGCCGAAAGGTTACACTATGGAGTCTATCGTTGTGACATAGTGTGTTCATTATGACCTCATAGTGCTTGGGAGACCTCTGACCGACAGGCCATTCAATCGTTAGTCAGGGAGACTCTTGGCGACTATGGGCTTTGTGATAACTGAGGGTTCTCGCTAAGAAGTCTCAGTGAAGTGTTAATCTCTCACCGACAACGTATGTATTGAAGTCTTCAGAGTAACCCTAATGATCCAGGAAGACGTCTCAACGAACAGTGAAAGTCTTGCTGACTGGAACACACTTGGAATCATCGGGATAGCACTAAGGGTTCGCTAAGAACTCTTAGCAATTGATAAGTGTCCTGCCAACTCTATGCTACATGTTATTCTCTTTGGCGTATCTTGTGGTCTATCGGTAAGAAGTCTTACTGATGAACAAATGTCTCACCGACGAAGATTCAAAGGTAGATCATCGGAGTAACTCGACAGGCTTGGTGAGAAGTCTTAGCGAGAGTTACATGTCTCGCCAACAACGCTTTGTGTTGGAAGCCTTCGGGGTAACATATGGAGTTTAGAATGATCTCTCGGCGAAGGGAAATGTCCTGGCAATGGATGAATACTTCGGGGTATCTTTTCTGTCTCGCTATGAACTCTCGACGAAAGATGTGAGTCTTGCCGACTATCATTTGGAGCTCGATATGACTTGTGTCTTCGATATACCTTTGGTGACTTCGCTATGATCTCCTAGTGAAAGCGGTAGATTCACGGGCAACTGCTTGGTGACTCGGTGTAACCTATGGAGCTCAATAGAATGTCTTAGCGATAACTGAGACTCTTGGCGACATCGGTATGAAGGATATACGACATCGGTGAGACACTGTTAGTGTCTCACCGAGATGCCTACACAATGCGAATTCTGTTGACTGAGTAAGACCTTCTAATGTGGCATCTCATGGATGAATAGGAGGAGCTGAATGTGAATAGTTGGAAGATAGTTAGTTGCGATGGTTCTGTGAGGAAGTTCTATAGACAGAGTTCGACATGGATATACTCTGAGATTGCAGTTTGTGATCGGGTTGGATTATCGGTAGTTCGATGGTTGGATTGGTTCAACCAGTTATTCGCGTGATTGAAGCGATGGAAAATTCTATTCTATGGACTGTAATTGTGAAGGTTCCTGTGCAATTTTGTAAATGGTGAATGCTGCTATAAACAGACACCAGAAAGATAAGTTTGTAAATTGTATGTAATCTCAATTACTGTAATACAAAGTGATTTCTCTTGGTGTGGTGGGTTTTTCTCCTGTAAGGGTTTTCCCACGTATATCTGGTGTTCTTGTGTGATTGTCAAAACTCTGTTTTTGTAATCTATTTCTTAGTGCATCTTAACTTGACTGTAATTGTAAAATTTAAAAGTGCATCTGCATTCTTTCCTGAGGTATTGACATTAGGAGAATTGTTTCCGCATCTAA
>VDFB02373365.1:79941786-80024934 GCA_007258455.2 Sequoia sempervirens
CAACATTGAAATATAGATTTTAAAATATTAAAATACCACCAAAAATATAATTTAAATTAGGGTCGTAGGTCTAAGTGAGGACCCATTCACCCTTGGTCAAATGGTTCCTAGGTCACTTACCTAGGACACACTTTCTCCAACAATAAGTGTTATGTCATGGCATTGATGAATGTTGAGTTTTACCCTTCACAAATTGCAATCAATTAGGCTTGGATTTGAATTAAAGGTTCCAATTAAGACATAATTAACCTCAATTAATTAATAAATCCCTAGGTGAGTGTGAAAGTGTAAAGGTACACCTTACAACACCACAAATAAGGAATAATTAAGTCCATTTTAATTAATAGAGCACTAAACTTAAAGTGAATATGTAAAATGCATATTACACCACTAAATTAAGGTATACTTTAGCTCATTTTAATATTGATTCCCAAATTAAGTGTGAAAAAGGGACACTTTTTCCTACACTACAATAGAAAATAAACCCAATTATGCCAATTTGAACTTGAAACAAAAATATAAAGCTCAATATTAACACAAGTTGAAAAATCATTACAAATCTGAGAAGGGTAGAATGATGTTTACCAGTCACCAAAAGTCACTTTCAAGAGAATTTTTGGGAATCATTCACCCATAGGTGAATGGGTCTTTTATTAGGGTTTTTTAGAAAATTTTGGGATCCTCTGATGTTGATCTGTAGCTTCTAATTTGTCGAGGTTTCAATGTCAAAAGGTCAAAAATCAGATCCGTTGGTTAGATTCTGTGATTTGACAACTTGGACAACTTTGAAAACTTTTCCAATCTTACACTTCAAGAGGTATTCAATTATTCCTCAACCTAAATCTACAATTACAAACATAAGGGAGAATTTTTTTTGTTTTTGGTGAATCCGGGTTTGCCTTTGTTAAACCCCGTTTTCGTATTCAAACCTTGAAATGAAACAAAGCATGAAAGAAGGAATGAAGAATGAACAATTATATGTTACCATTCAACAAACCCTTGTATAAACCTTTTAATATAGATCTTAGAACTTGGTCTATAACATGCATAAAATAGCTTCAATGGATGTGGATCTTAATACTTGAGATAATGCTTTGAATGCTTGAACTTGATTTTCAAACCTACATCACAATGTTAGCTTTAAAAACATGCATGATGCAAGAAGAATTTGACATGATGATTGGATCTTGAATGATGCAATAAATCTTTAATAATTATGCTCTTGAATGCTCTAGATCATGAACCTTAGCTCTTATGAATTCACATAAAAATTCTAGGATTGATTTGATAAAATAACCTTGTATTGATAGGTATGTATCGTTAATTCCCAAAATTCAAATATTACAAACTGACATTGAAATATCGATTTGGGGACCTAAAAATACCACCAAAAAAATATTTTAAGTTTAGGTTGAAAGGCCTAAGGAGGACCCATTAGCTCATAGGAGGATGGGTCCCAAGTCCCTATTCCTAGAACACACATTGCTCAAGGTAAAGTGTTATGTGTTAGCATTAATTATTTTCAAGTTTCCCCTTTGGAAAATATAATTTATTAGGCTTGTAAATGATAAAAGGGCTTATTAAGGACTACTTAAGCTCAATTTTATTAAGAGGGCCCAAACAAGTGTAAAAATGTAAAAGTACACATTTTTCAACACTAAATTAATGCATTACTAAGTCCAATTGAATTAGGAGGGCCCAAAGAAGTGTGAAAATATAAAGGGATACATTTTTCTATAGTACATCAACGTTGTTGTTAAGCCATAGAAACTCAGATTCAGAATTTATTTCTGACTTTTCGATAGTGGAACCTGGAGAAATTAGAAGCTAAGATCAAGGATTCTGAGAACTATAAAAGCATATTTTAGACCCTTGTACAGAGATCCATTCTCCCTAGGGTGAATCAATCTTTCAACAGTGTTCAGGATCCACTTTTGTGCTAGGTACATACCATTCTACCCTTCTAATATCTACCTATAACTTGTTGTTTTTGTTTTTTCTATCATAATACTCTACATTTTAAGCATTAGGTCACATAATTTAGTTTGTCAAGGCATTTAAATTTATCTCTGAAAAGTGCAAATCAGTCATATTTATCATTTTATACAATAGATCCTCCTAAACATTTGATTCACCTTAAAGGTTGAAATTCAATCCTCTCCTTGGGAGATCTCATTTTCAAATGGAACTAAGGAAAGAGTGAGTGTCATAGACCATTTTTCCATCATTTCATTTTGGTGTCCATACTCTTACATACCCCTTTTTGCATGTTTCAAAAATTAAGCATTAAATTGGAAATCTTGAAGCAACAATGAGTTGAAATATAATATTGGAATCAAAATTGAAAACTTCCATGCATAATCCTTCTAACTATTATTATGTGGATCTGGTAGTACCTAAATTGGACCTTTCTTGTGTTTAATGTTCCCTAGTATCTTCAATTAACTAAACAAATCAAATATCTAGAGAAATCTTCTTTATTATAATATATCAAACATCAAAAAAATTTGTAACAACTACTATTCAATCTAGCTTATGTAAAGATCTGGCACATATTTTCTAACTACTTTGGTCTCTCTGTAGGACACCTTTCTAAATAGGGCATTTTAGAGTTTTTTATTATCAAACTATAAATAGACTTATCCACAAATATCAACTCTTCCCAGAAGATAGGAAGAGGACTTGAGTTTATTAAAGATGTAAAAATAACTAAATACTAGAAGCAAGAGGGAAAAACTAAAACAAGTATTCTATATCATTTACGAAAGCTATTAATATATCATAGGAACATGCTAGATAGAGCATCCTCGTAATAGCTATCATTCCTATTCAAAACATACTTCTTCCAAGTTTATTCAATGGATGGAGTTCCACATGAATAACTGTGTTCATGAATCCAACTCTTGTCTTCATCCCATTTTGGAAAACATGTTGATGTCATGGTTGATTGAAACCTTTGCTATGCTAAGCCATCACCCCTTTGTAGTGGGTTAGAAATCCTTATGTTATGGGTTGGCGGGTCTTTGGGCAGAAAGGGTTAGTTTTATTTATAGAATCACATTCATAATTAATCACCATAAATAATCAAGAATTTCTACTAAACTTATAGACATCTGAAATCCATGTATACATCCATTAATACCACACACATACTCTTTAAATTCTTCAAATACTTTAAAGGCATATAAAAGGTCTTGGTAATGCCTTAAAAATCTTACCAAAAATAAGATAAAATTCATGAAATTACAACAGGAACTAGTCAATTTTATGGCTCATCGTTCCCCCAAATTTAAGCTCTTGCTTGTCCGCAAGAAATTTCAGGGCTCAAGGTTATATTGCAATACGATTTCTCTATAATCCATTGTTCTAGTTACCCATGTCCCCTTCTTCAAGTAAAATCCTTCTTTTTCTAATATCTTCACCCATCTACTTTCCTCTACTAAATCTACGTTTGGTTTCCTTCCTATCAAATGTGGGATAGGAAATAAAAGGAGAGGTGGATGAAAGGTGAGGGAAGCCAAGTGATTCTATTTTTCAAGGAAACTATGATGTACTTATGTGCTCTTCTCACTATTGTCACATAGTAGAAAATGGAATAGAGTTCCATCTTTTTGAGTTTTGAGGTAAGTTCCCTCCATTTTTCCTAGGAAAATTTAAGTGCATAATTCATTGTTAGTACTACAAGTTCCAAGAATCTCTTGTAGTATTTTTTCCTACATTCCAATATTTTTCAGTACCACTCCATTCTTTTCTATAAGATCTATCAAGTGATCGACCACTACTTCTAGATCTTTCAAATCTTCCCTCAACTGAAAAGTGAATAATATTTCTCTTTCTTAATATTCATGTTACAACTATCCCCTCAGATGTTCATTCTCGATATAGGAAGCTAATTCTTGAGTTGAACATCTCCCAAAAATATATGTGGGTTCTATTTAATTTTATAGGGAGGAATATGAATGTGTAAATAGAAATAACATAGCTAATCTCGCATTTTTGGTGAGGATTGCTAGAATATTTTTAAAAATAGTGTTGATGAGCTCATTTTGAGTGGAAGGTCACTAATTATTTTTCTAAAGTGAAAAAACAATATTCTTGGAGAAATAGATTATATACCTTGGTTGGAGGTCTACACCTCAATAGTTGGACTATTTCATCTTCCAATTCTTCTATGTATATATATAAAAAAGTAAAACTCTATATTGAGTGTCACCATAGTGGGGGTATAAGGTGTCCTTGGGTCTAGAGGGTGGAGTCCTTTTACTAATTTTAGCTATAGTCAATTGTGCTAATGTTTCCAACCTTGACCCTTGCTCCTCTAATTTCTGTAATTTCTCTTCCAATTCCCTAATTCTGGCATCCCTGTTACTCTCCCTCCCTCTATTGATATGTTTTGAATTTCTCTTCTAAATCTTTTATCCCTTACAAAGTTTTATTTACCTCTTTATTTCCATATTTTTCTTATAAAACAATTCTTCCTCCTTTTCCAAAAACATCTCATCATCCTCATTACACGACACAAAAACATTCCCTAAAGATAAGGCTATTTTGAGGTATTTCTTCAGTTTCAAAGTTAATTATAAAATGAAACTTATTTACATCTCTTATCAATTCAAAATCATTTTGACAATTTCATTTGTCAAAATCAACATTCAAATTAAAATTGATAAAAAAAATTATGGTAACAACATAATTTTATTGATCAGATGCGTGAATATATTTTTTTTCTTACATGGCGGACTGTACTCCAATCTGAATTGCATGCCACTCTATCAATTTTTCATTTTTATTTCCTCTTGCGTAGCTCCAAATCCCTCTCCTTACACGTCGTGACCCTTCCGGCTTCCCAGATCTACAATTACTTTCTGAGAAGATTTAGTCTCTTCCTCAGTCGCAACCTAAGATTTGTTTCTTCTTTACTTTGTTATTCCCTTATCTTTAGCACAACTTCATTATCTCTCTTATCCTATGTTTACTTCAATCTACAATTATTCTCCGTAATGGACAATTTTTCTTGCACCTTGGCTTATGTATGGTGCGCCCCCCTCTCTACTTGTCCAATCTCTAACGCAGCCTCCCTCTCCTCTAGTTGGCGCCCCATTCTCACACAGCTTCTCCTTTTGTTTTCTTCCCAAAACTACAACCTTCTCAAAATTATTTCCTTTTGTTGCGCTTCTCCTTACTCTAAATGGTGCAACTTCCACTTATTCCCTGTGCAATTTTTTTAATATTAAATTCTTCTTAGGCTACGACCTATCCTCTTTCCCTTTAGCTATTGGTTTTCTCGCTATAGAACTTCTTACATTATGCACGCCCCCCCTCCACAATATATCGTGATCCCTTATACTCTGCCTTCGCATAATTTTTTTTTTGGCTCTAAGAAAATTCATCGTTAGCAATTTATCGATGGAAAATTCATCGCCATTCACCGCTACCAAAAATTGTCAGCAAAAAAATCATTGTCATTCACCACTACCGAAAATTGTCAGCAATTTATCGATGGAAAATTCATCGCCATTCACTGCCACAAAAAATTCACTGCCAAATATTTTTAAATTTTATATGGCGGTGAATTTTCCTTCATGAATTTTCTGTGGCGGTGAATTGCTAGCAGTGAATTTTCCATCAGTGAACATTTTGTGGCAGTGAATTGCTGGCAGTGAATTTTTCATCGGTGAATTTTTTTGTGGCGATGAATTGTTGGAGGTAAATTTTCCATTGGTGAATTTTTGGCAATGAATTTGCCGTATGCCATTTTTTTTAATCTTTAAAGCTTTCCTCCTTCCTTTACCCATGGCCCTTAGCATTCTTCACCTTTTTGTTGCATGGTCTCTTATTTCCATTTTATTTGGATTTCTCGACTTCTTGGAAGGTCATGACTTCATCTTGCTTTGTTCGCCTCTCCATATAGCTAAGTGTAATTTTCATTTTCTTTTATTTAAAACACAATCAATAGACTAACTCAATTTTATAATTGAAATGTAGTGGAATAATGTCCAACATAAAGACTGGTGCTATCATAGACGAGTGCTTGAAGGTGTTCATGAAACACCCCACGGGGAGGGATATAAAATTTGTAAAGATTATTCTTGGTGTGGATTTTCTAAGGGAAGAAGAGCGCAACATGGTGAATTCAGATCTCACATCATGATTTGTGGCTTCCCTCCTAGACCTAGGAGAACCAAAGGAGCTAGTGGGGAGTCTGGTAGAATTTTTTTTTAAAAAACATAATCTAGGTGGGCTCAAAGCTACTCTGGAAGTAGCATGCTTGGATTTTGGCATTTTGAAGCCATGGTACATCCAACATGTGTGAGAGGAGGGTGTTGTTGTTGAGTGTCTTCCATTCCTCCTAAATTTTTTCACAATGCCCTTAGCTCATCTTCAAGCATTAACGAGTGTGGGTAGCTAATTTCTTAAAAAGGTAAATAATCTGGAGCCCATGTCAGATCTCCAATAGATTATGGATTTCAATGCCACCCCTCCTATTGTTTGAGTAGCTTCAAACGAACCCCTAATAAAAAAATGTCCTCTCTGGTTTTCTCTCTCTCTAGTTCGAAACTTACATTTTTCGGCCTCCTACCACCTCCACTCTTGGCATTTAAGGAATTGTTTTATGTTTTGACCTCTTGCCTACATACATATTTTGTTAACTTTTTGTAAACCTTTTGTAAAATCAATGTCACATTATATATGTAATTCTACACTTTTTATTTTAATAATATTTAGGATTTTCCTTATATATAAAAACTTGTCAAACATGAATAATAATAACGTTTATCCCATTGCAATATGTTGGAGTACAATGAACACTGAGAGGGGAGTGAATTAGTGTTCATACAAAAATGTTCACTTTATAAATTCCTTTTTCAAATTTAACTTAAGTAAACAATATGAAGCAACAAAATAGACAACAGTATAAATAAAACATATACAAGCATGTGACACAATGATATGTCCTAAGTGGAAACCCTCCTAGGGAATAAAACCACTCAAAAAAAATGCCTCACTGGCTTATTTGAACCTCACTGGTTACAAATTGTCTCACTGGAAAAAATGGCCTCACTGACCAAAGAACCTCACTGGTTACAAGAATGCCTCACTGGCAAAAATGACCTCACTGACCAAAGAACCTCACTACTTACAAGAATGTCTCACTAACATACACACATCTGCCTCAGTGGCATACAAACATTTTCCTCATTGACATACACTTCCTGGTCTTACTAACCAATCTCCAATGAAGGAAGAAACATAACTTCAGGGGGTTACCCTATTACTATATAATCCATCAAATGACTCACTTTTTCAATTTACATACAACATCATTTGTAAATGATAACACAAAAATACTTCAGAATCCCCTGCAAAACATGTCAATATTTTCTACAAACCACTTCAACATTTTCTACAAATTGAATCACAAACAACTATAATATACTAAGAGTATTACACTTACAACTCCTTTGTATACATTGAATATACCCTTCAAACTTGAGTCTTTCAACACCTCAATTTTCTTCACCAATCTTCATCATCTGCATATGGGCATGCAGATCTGTCTGTGTAGAACATACACTCAATTTTTGTGCATACTATATTTATTCATACTAAGTTCCACTACAATCTTACTCCTTATGCATATTGAAATTGCAAGTTACTTCAAGTTTGAGCCTTTCTAAAATAAACAATCCATGTGAGAATATAGATATTATGTACATATAACTATGTATATGTCACTAATAGGAACTCATAATACGAACCAACCAAAACAAAAACATCTCATAGACCCTTTTATCAAATTTCCTGGTCTTCTAGTTTGTTCCAAAACTGACTAAAGGTAGTTTGTACTACCAATCAATTTTGACTCACATGAATGGCCATTGGATTTTAAAAACTTTCAAACCTACATTGTTGATCATCTAGTTTCCACCATCTTGTCTTTTAATCTTCGCCTTCCATTTTAACCTTGGTGCTCGGAACAAATAAGTGACTTGTCAGAGCCAGTTGCCCTAGGAAAGAGGTTGGTCAGGCTATGTAGGAAACTCCCTTAAGTGTTCACTTAAGTGGGCAATCACCTCTTATAGCAGGTCAACATTCATTTAGAACAAAAGGCAACTTTTACAAAAGATGGTTAAATTAATTTTTAAACAATGCAGTTTAGGATGTAGAAAGAACATTTAGGGTTTTAGATTGCAAACCCTAATGCATAAAACCTCCTTCCATAGACTTATTTCAAGAACTAAATGAGAATATTATTTTGTGTGTCCTCTATATGTTCCTCCTTTGTATGTGCCTTTTGCAAATGCAATCCTTTAATCAAAGCAATGACATTTCATTGAGAGCATGTGACTAACTCATGTGACAAATTAAACTTGGGCATCCAACCATCATAACAATACTCCACTAGGGTTACAAGCTTTCAACACCATTATCCACACTGCTATGGTTACAAGCTTTCAACACCACTCAATAACATAGGAGGGACATCAACTTATCAACATCATAGCACCACAAACTCATCTCAAATTCACATTGTATGTACATAGTATGAAGACATAATGAAGGCATCCTAAAGAAGACTAATGTGGGAATGACCTTGATAGCAATGAGAGTCTTGAAACCAACTCCTTATTAATTCCACTCAACACTAGAATGATGTGGGAATGACCTTGATAGCAGTGGGAGTTTTGAAACCAACTCCTTATTAATTCCACTCAACATTGTATTACCTCAACACCAAACCATCATTGCCATTGTGATCCATAACACACTAATCATCTACAACCACATATCACCTGAAAACAACATGAGATCACTTGAAAACCACAACATGATCAAAGTATATGAAACTCCAATATAAACCATGACAACCTTTTTGATATCAATGACAACAACTCACCAAACTACCCCTTTGTCATTCATGGAAAAACCAAGTACAAACCAATTTACTTTCTCCCCCTTTGAAATCTACTGACAAAGGGATCCAAAACAATTACTCCCCCTACAAAAGATCCTCTATATATCCCTAGTCTTCCCCTTTGAATTATCCTTTCCAAGCATTGTTCCATACAAGGTTATGATTCACTATTTGTCACTGCCAAAGAGCAAAGAGCTCCAAAGAAAGAGCCAAAGATCAAAATCCAAGAAAATAAAAAATACATTAACAAGGAAGGAGGAGCATGGAATAGTGGGGACAACAACATTTAAATATCCCCCAACACATTTGATTACTCACTAATATTCTTGAACCAACCAATTACTTCAAATAGTCATTTAGTCATTTTGGTGCTTCTTGACAGTATTGCAACATGGCTTGATGGGAATTCAATGAATACTTATCATAGAATTGGTTGGTCTTGTTTGATACAGACATGTTCCCATACAACATGAAAGAATAGCATATTTTGCAAGAAAACAGAGTCTAGAGCATGCAAAAAAAAATTGAAGCTTTCTTCAATTGAACTCCTACCAACCTTCTATATTTTCTAAGAGAATGTATTCAAAGCACTATTATCTTAGAGCATGACTTTAATAGCAATAAAACCCTTTTTTTAAACAAAACTCTATCCCAACTGCTTGATATCAAGTCTTCTCATGCTCTTATCAAAACCTTCCCTTCAAGGCATCAAATACTATTGGTCCAATGTGATCAAGACTGATATAATATCTATCACTGTATCTTTACAAAAGAATTCTTAAATAACCATGTATAAACATACACTCATCACCATCATAGTGGTACTATCATAAAACATTGTGCATATGACCAAAATACAAAATAATAATTCTCCTCAAAGCACTTCAAACAAACTGAGAACTACACCCTAACTAGGATAACAATATAATCAGAAATATCACTATATTGTGCAAGTAGTGGGTCCCTGACAAGATGACTCAACAAACAAAACACTGCCAAGCAACTAAGTAAACAAGAAGTATCTGTCATCATTGCAAACATTGCATACTATTCCACAAAACCTGATCACTTTTCCCATGATCATCAATGACAATATAATCAGCATTGAACTATCATAGATTGCAAATAATCAACATCTTGTCATTGATAACATGAGAAAAATTCCTTTGTTCTAAAGTCACAGTGCATCAAAATGGAACTGTGATCAACTCCATGAAGGATCACTAAAATGTATTTTGTTTATCAGTGCATGAAAAATAAGTTATTTCCATTTGCATTCAAACACATTATTGTGACTGAAAAAAATCGATGCCACTTCCTCCTTTCAAGAAAGATACATAACAAGCATCACTATGCATGAGAAAAGAAGAACCTATTTACTATCTTTAGCTAAGTTGGAAACATAGAATCACAGCATCATCAAACCAATACCATAAACTAGTGTTCATTTATGTATTGTTCTTGTACAACATTACTAAATCATGCAAATGTGAAATATGGTAGATTCTTCATTGTGCACACATCCATTTGAAAAAGGAACAAGCCAAGCATAGGAATGTGAATATTCACAAGACCCATATCATACTACAAATATGTAACAAAAACTGCCACTTATTTCTTTTCCATTATACCTATGTTCTCTATCAAATATATTTGACTAACATGGTACTAAATTTTTTTATTTTTTTTCTTTGATTACATCCTCTCTAAATTTACTCATTGAATATACAACATGACTATCTCATTACCTTGAAAAACTTCCAACTTTCGATATCAAAATCAATTTATGAACACCCTTTGACACCAAAATCATTATGGAAAATTTCTAGTGCACGTTTTGAAAGATATGATACCATTATAGTACCAATATACCAACAACTTTGTTCTTGCACTAATTACACTATGACAACATCATGAAGTATACATACACAAAAGACAACACATATCATCATGACTTATATACACCATGCTCTGCGCTCTGCACTTGTAACTTCTTCAAGTTCTAAAACCCTCTTTTTTCTTAAACATTCTATAGACACGCAAAATTGGCATCATGCATTTGATTAGATCATATTCACTCATTAATTAAATAAATCAAGTTTATTTAATCAATCTCCTAAAGGTTATTAAATAAATCAATTAATCTTCTAAAGATCTCCATTTAATTAAACAGATCAAAGTTATTTAATTAAATCTCTAGCGATCAATTTCTTCTCATTTAATTTAAATAAACCCAAAAATTTAAGTTGAATGTCACAAATCAACTAATCATCATCTAAGTTAATCTAATCCTGATTAACCTAATCTAATCACCCATCACATCCTCTAGCTTTTCCCACTTGCACAAATAAATCAATTTATTGATTTATTAAAATCATCATTTTCTCTCAACATGGCATCTTTGAGGAATATTCCTTCAAATTTGAATTCAAAAATAAGTTGACATGTACATCCAACAAGGCATTTATGAGCTCTTACATGACTCTTGCACTAGTCAAACTTAGCATTTAAACTCATTTGTCATCAAATTCAAATTTGAATCTCCCCCTCTTTGGCACATTGACCAAAATGTGCTCATTCCTCAATCTATCACAAGTTGACAAGTGGTCTCTTCTCATTGGTGGATCTTTAGTCCCGCATCCTCCATGTTTGGCATTATTCTATCCTTCTTGGTCATAAATAGAGGCCTCCTCTATTGTTTTACTCCAAAATCTTTAGATCTTTCTCCATATCATTTTTATTTGAATCCATATCATATCTTCATAGCTTTTCATATCATCAATATCATGGAGCTTAGCAAAGGATTGGGAAAGGGCTTCTTTCCATAGAAGCACCAATCCACTATGAGATAGGATTTACTTCATGTTTTATATGCTTTAGTTTATCTTGTAATTTTTTTTCATTTTGAAACATGATTTATTATTTCATAGGAATCTTGGTTTTGCTTGTTTTGAACTAACTAACTAAACTAATTGGTGGTCATGGATTGAAATAATGTAGATCTAGGGTTTACATATGGCACTAGAAGGAGGGCAAACAAGATGAATTGTTTGACAAAGAATATAGAGTTTTTATTTTTGTTCACCTCTATTTCATGTAACAGATAGAAATAAAAGTCTCAGTCGCTATTTACTTAATGTTAATTCATGCAGGATTAAGTCTTTGTCTCTATCTTTGACCATATGCTTCTTTTTTACAATGTACCTTTTTTTATCTCTGGTATTTTTGTGGGTCATCTAGCAATGTTGGGACGTTAATTTTTTATAAGCACATGTTCCATTCTCATTAGTATCCATTTTAGGAATTGTATGAGGGTTATCGAGATCATTTACAATGTTTTGTCCATTGAGTGCGAGCTTAGAAAGAGTGTTACAAAGATTCATATCCTTATTTGTGTAGAACATATTGAGCACAGTCATCCATTGCTCATCTTGCTTTAGCAACTCTATTCAGTCCATACTCCTCTTGCTTTTTTGGATACCCATGTGAATCATTCCCATCTGCATCCATTTTCTTGCTTACAGGAATGTCCATTAAAGGAAGATAAGGATCTATTGATCCCCTCATCAGAAGCATTCAATATTTGATAATTAATCTTCTTTGAAATCTGTCGCCCATCCTTCCAACTCTCCCCTCTGACAAGAATAAGAGAAAATATTGACTTATTTTCCCCTGTTGTAAATGCACCATTACTTTTCCCTACAGAAATTCAACTGTTTCCACCACCTGGAGATTTGAAATGCCATTATAACTATACAAAACATGTCTTTGTAAAGCTATTTATTTAGACTTTCAATACTTGGTAGTGACTTTCAAATTTGTACAATGTCACACCCATCTTAAACAAGCAAAATTTCATGTGTCTCGACAATCTTTGTGATATGAGCATGTATTTCATTATTGGAAATTTGAGGGTTGAGAAGTCATTATCATGGTGCCACTTATACTTTGCTCAGAATTTTGTCCAATACATATTCTCCTCCATTTACCTCGGCCTTGGGTTTTTGTTTCACTACCTCTTCTTCATCATCAATGTTGAATGAGTATGCAACATCAGAGTATACTTTGGAGCTTACCCAAGTTGCAATTTTAGGCCCTTTATCCTTATCAACCATAGTGTTAGCAGGAAGTGATGAATAATTATGTGTTTTGGAGTTACCAGTCTGCATCTACAAATTCTGAAACCCAAGTGCCATAGCGCATGAACATAATAGGAAGCCTGCATTTATCTGATGTGTATCTTACCTATGCTGGGAGGAAGTTGCGCAAAGGTTGTGGAATTTGACTTTATTCACTACAAATTGCATTAGCTCGAAAGTTTCCAAAGCTGTACTATTTCTTTTATTTTATGCCATAAATTAAAGTCTTTGAACTCGTGATCTCATGCCAATGCTAAAGCAGGGTGGATTGGTAGTGACGCTTACTAATATCCTTCTATATTTTATCATTAATCTCTTTTGATGAGCTCACAAGAGGAGTAATTTATGGCATTGGCAAAATAGTAGTATCTATTCATTAACTATCCATTGAATGCATTAGATTTGGTGCGCCATAGTTCACAAGTAGTCACTGTCAATATCCTTGATGGCGTGTAGTCTTTTTAAGAGGAGGATGTGACATCTTTTTGAGGGGATTATGGCTTTACACCTGCTAATTGCATTGACTTGATAGTTTCTTTTTTCACTGGAATGCAAATAGGGAGGATGCTAGAACAGTTGGAGAATGTGGCAAATTTTGGTTCTATATCTGTCGACCCCATTTTATTTTTTCTCTTAAAAGTTAGATACCTTTCCAATCGAAATCCAAACAATGCATTGATGTGAGCAACTTCTTGATTCCTGCTAATTGAATGAACATTTTCAATCTTTTGAGCAAATAGCGATGTAATAGTCTCACATTGTATTATCCTCGATCAATAGAGATAGTCAATAAACACGATGTCTCCAACTGGTGAAGGAAAAGAAATCTATTATGTTGGTCAGCACTAAAGGCGCAACACTGATGGTAGATAAATGGAATTTTTTTTGTGGTAGTTCTACGTAGAAAAAAATAGTCATCCAAATTTATTATGCTTGTCACAATAGATTCCTCTATTTACATCATATTATGTTTGCCTATCAGAGAATAAAGGAAATTTTTGTGCATTGTCATTAATAGGGGCATACATCTGTAAGATGTCCACTACCTTTAGAAAGTTTGACTAGGTGGTGTCGATTGGCTATGTTTATCTTCCTACATTTCAAATCGATTTAGTATGTCTAGACAAAACAAAAGTAGGTTGATTGTCTTGCATCATCATTAAATTGCATTGAATTGTGGTCATCATCACCTAAATGTCGCCATCGAGTGAAGTGTCTTGAGTTTATTTTTATAGCATTAAAATGCTGCCATACTCACATTAAATCACTGCCACCATTGCCAATAATTTATTATCACTGCTCATCTGTGATCAAACCTCCCGAAATAGATAAAATCAAATAAGAAATACATGGTGTTTACTACAATACTACTAATAAAAGGGTTCATATGAAACTTAAATATCCGCATGATTTTTCCTGTGGTTGGGAATATCAAATATAAGGGTTGTATAAAATTTGTATGCAAAGTAATCATCAAATGATTTCAAAATTTTAGGTCTACTCTTACGCTACAAAGCTTGCAGTCTAAATTAATAGTTATGTTTGCTATACACTGTTTTGAGGAAAGTAAGTCAACTTTTTCTTGCAATCATCAATGGTGTATAATCTTCAAATAAAAAATGGTGTAAGTCAACTTTTTTTTGCATTACTTCATTAATTTCTCAAAATAAATCTTATTTCTGATAACTTAGTAATGTTTGCAAGTTGGCATCGGGAAATGACAATGGTTGCTCTCACATAGGAATCCAATAACAACAAATTTGAATCAGAAAGTGGGGACTTGAACTTGGAAAATCATTTTTTAATGCTTGTTGCAATAACTTAAGGCATTCATTTCATGATTTCATTTTCTATTTTAGGACAACTTGCTTTAAATTTGGATTTAAAATCAATCATTGTCTTGATCTTTTCAAAGTTGGTCTAAAATTGAACGTTGGAAACTGACTAGTCTTTTACTTTTGGCTAAAAATTTGAACAAGGAAATTTTTCACACTTACTTTGGTGTTTTTAAAACAAACTCACAATTGCTTTGAAATGGTAAAATGAACATGTGCAACTTTGTCTTTGTGATCGCTTACTTAAACTAACATCATCGAAAAGAATGTATGCACTTCTCTCGCACTTTACAGCGATCTTGAGAATCAAAAGGTTTTTTGTGATCTTAGGTTGAGATAAAGCAATCACCTTCGCACTTCATTTTGGGTTTAAAAATTGAAAAAAACACTTTGCGAGTGTGAGTAAACTTATTGCATATGTTCTCCCTTTGTTTCTAAGCAAAGGTTGATTGAACTATGAATATGTTTACTTGCTTTTGTCTATCTTAGAGTGCCTGCCTTGGGGAAAAAGTACTCACCCAAGGGAATGAATCAACCAGTAACACTCTAAAGCCAAGAGTATTTCTAACTGGGATATAAATGTGGGTATTGGAGTAAATGCCAATATCAACCAGGATCTGAAAAGGGACTCTCACCGTATGGGTTAATCTCCTTGAATGGAAATTCCT
Organism: Sequoia sempervirens; assembly: GCA_007258455.2. Classification (NCBI taxonomy): domain Eukaryota; kingdom Viridiplantae; phylum Streptophyta; class Pinopsida; order Cupressales; family Cupressaceae; genus Sequoia; species Sequoia sempervirens. Next base: position 79,957,346 of record VDFB02373365.1, read on the forward strand.
AACTAAAACCCTTGTTTGTAGTAACCAACCATTCCATCCAATGAGTTTATCAAAGTGGTGCATTGGAACTTAGATTCCAAGAAGTTACTTGCCATGTCTCATCTTGGTTAAAATATAGAGGTTAAGACTTCTTTCTTAACATACCTTTATATTTTTTCCTTGGTTGCATGTAAAATCATCTCTTCTACTACGAAGGGAATGAGGCAATTCCACCAAGAAAAATGTACCAATTGAGCTAGGATGTTATATTGCTTGTGAGTCAATTTGAAAACACAGTGCTTGGATCCAAAACATCAAAAACAAACATTCAATATGTGCATCAAATCTCAAACCCTTTAGGAGAAGCAAATATCCTTGAACAAATTTGCATGCCCTTGGTTACCCTAGGGATTCATGTCCTTAGAGGTTTCTAGGCATTTGGATTTCATCTCAATTTGCTCCTACTAAGGTCAACATTAGGAAACCTTTGCCTTGATTTCCTTGATTTCCGCATAATGCATTTTGTGGGATGAAAGAAAATTAGGACATTGGACATTCAATTTGAAATCTAATCTAGAAGTGTTTGTGATAAAAAGAACTCAGAAATCAAAGATTAAATCAATTGGACCCCACACATGTGCTTGGCATCTTTTGGTCAAATGGTTTTCATGCAAACATTGGTCTTTTTTATTTTGAATTACTCCTAGAGAAAGGAATGTTCTTCACTATCTTGGTCTCATAAGAAAATCCTTCCTAGGTTCATTTAGGACCAAATAAAACACTTCATCCATCCCAAACATCTATCAAAAATCCATCCCACAAACAACTTTATAGCTTTGAAAGACATCATTCTAGACTTGGGTAAATCATCAAAATCAAAATCACCTTATTTAGTTAGGAGTATGGGAATGCATCCTTTTGCATACCTCTAGTTAAATTAGCACCCCTTTGAACAAGTTCATCCTAAGATAACATCTAACATCTTAGGGTTTACAAGTTCATTATCCAAATCAAACCAATCAAAACCAAACCCTAAGTCTAGCATTGATACAAAGTCCCTAAATGTTCAACACTCATATCATTTACCCCTTTTCAAACCTTCATCTCATCATTGGTCCTAAACACCTTAGAGGTTACTTTTACAACAAGGTCAAAACATAAGAGGAACATGGAATATAAACTTGGTCCATAAATCATGAGTAATCCAAGTCAACCAGATTATCAAAGCCTTACAATGCCAATTGATTTTCAAAACTCACATTTATACAATCCATACATGGGATCATTATCTTCTACAAACCTCAATGGTACAACAAATGTGAGTCTACCCAATCTAAATCTTGGAACACCTTTTCCAATGGTAGATTTAAATCAAAGTACAAAATTACAAGTCTATCCACCAAACAATCAATGCATGATTCTTCAAATGACCAACATCATCCCACCAAATCCATACATGCCAAAAGTGAATATAGCAAGTACAAGATTACAAAACATGAATCCGGAAAAATTTGGGATGGATATGTTTTCGAATAATACAAATGTTGTTCAACGTCCAAACAAGATGTTAACAACTCCATGTATTAATCCAAGTCAAGGTAACACCATGCAAAATCAAAGTTACCTAAATCAAGACAATGTGATTCCCAACACCAACAATGTTCAATTTCAACCTATCATGCCAAATCTAAACATCATCCCAAATCAGAACATTGTTCAAAATCAATTTATCCCTGATGCTAGAGCGGGTGCATGAAGTTGGTCGCACTTTTGTGGCCAAATGGGAAAAAAATTGAAAAGAGATAATGCAAGCGAGTTATGTGATTTTAAAATTAAAAAAAAAAAGTGAAATCTATATCATTTTCTTTTTACTGTTTCTCAGCTCTGCCTGCGGCCAAAAACCCTCACTTTCATGCTCGTGTTTTAGGAGGAAGGATTTCTACAAATTTCATCAACAACAGTTGGATTTTGTTTGCAAATATGGCACCACGATGATGAAGAGATGCAGGAGGTAAGTATTGTTTGCTATTTGTTTTGAACTTGTTAGTTTGAAATTGATTTTGTTTGTTTTAGGTTAGATTTGATTGTTTTTTTTTTAATTTGTAGGAAATCCTGCAAATCCTCAACAAGAAGAGGAGGAAAACCCTCAACAATAAAATCAACCTCCCCCACCATTCTCTAAATTCCCTCCTGGCACTCAAGAAAATTTGAGGAGTGAAATTAAGAACAATAGAAAACAACTTGAGGATCTTATCAGTAGGTTGAGTGATCCAAATGCTTCAACCACAAAAAGAATGCTTCTAGTAAATTCATTGAAAGATATGTTAAAAAATGTAGATGCAATCACCCAACAAATATCTGGATGGCAAGATAGGAGGCAGACAGCTAGAGCATATTATGCAGACAAATTATCATATAAACAAGTAAAAGATTTAAAAATTACTAAAGGTGATTTTTGCTCTCTATTCACTAACCCTAAAACAAATCAAAAGCTTACCCTCAATGCAAAGAGGTTTCCTATTCATTGGTGCCACCACCAAGAGATTAAGAACTATTTTTATGAAAAATGGTATATGGTCTTTGATTACCCACCGTGCAATAATTGTGAAGTCCCCCAATATTTTCTTTGGAAACTATATAGTGAGTTTGTATTGAACCAAATCACAAATTATTTTGATATGAGGGAGTTCCAGGGGAGAGGTGGGGGGTCAACTCAGGATGGCCCGGTGCATAGCCAGAGAGATGACCTCTTGCGAGGCCACCTCATGAGAAGATTGTGATGCCTGTTGTTGCGAAGGAGAGTGCCGAAATAGAGACATTGCAGGTGATCACAACTTTGACCTGGAGTGTCATCCATCACACTAGCCCTATTGTGCAGTGCCATCCAGGGGAGTCTTCAGGAGGTGGCCTTTGAACCCATGTGTATCAATCTTGTAGGGCGACTTGTTCATATGACCCTACCGGCACTCAGGAGGGTGCTACACATGATCCATATGCTACTACGTAGCCTAATCCATATGCATCTACGGGGATAGAGAGGATGGTTGACATTTTTCATGATGCATATGGAATTGACACTCAGGTAAAATTCAGCATGTTCATTGAATTTAATTTATTAAATTTTGATTGTGAAATGCAACATTAACTAATTTAGTTTTATTATTTTAATAAAATTGCAGGGTCACAGTGTAGAGACTGGATACGCCAATCATCCACCTACTTATTTTTGTAGTACACCTATTGGTGGGGTATGTAAAGTTAGTAAACAATTATAAATTTATTACATGTGTTAATAGCATTGTTTTACGAATGGTATTTTAATATGTGATTTTGGATGTTGAATAGGGTACTGTTGGAGGTTTCAAGGAAAAACCTCTGAGTGCCAGTAGATTTGCTCAAATGTTCACGAAGGTAATATAGAATAAAGAGAACTTAAGTAATGAATTCTAATTTTAATAGATTTGTGTAGTTTATATTCATATTGTTGGTCATGTTGCATTACACATCATTCAAACTCAAAGCATTGCTTCCAATTCGATAACTAATTAATCAAAAATATATCTGTTTAATACTTGTACTCAAAATTTTGTTCATTAGATCTCATACATTATAAGTCATCACATGGATTGCTATTTTAACTTTTTTTTGATTGAATAATTTGTTGTTTTATTTTCAGATGTTGGTGACAGAAACACCACCAAACATTACGAGGGCAATGGATATTGGTGTTTCCTCTGCTATACAATCCTCGATGGCTCTAATAGGGGAGGTATGAGGCAAATTACTAAATTTCAATTTACATTCATTGTTATAGATGAACTAGTTCTAGTGAAAAATCAAACCATTATTGATTCATAGTTTAATTCCTATTTAGATGGTTTATATAGGGCTTGAGCATGCCTGAGCATCAGTGTGCAAATATTTCCATCGAGGAGAGTGATTGTGAGATGGCCGTAAGTGATTATTTTGTTAAATATATTATTTTTTATAATGTCTTTACTTCTTATCATAACAATTGAAACTTCACCAGGAGTTAAACACTAGGAGGAGCAGTAGGAGCACTCCTCGAGCACAACAGAAATGGGTGACAGACTTATCGCCATCGGATCGCCCAGCAAAGGGAAAGAAAATTGTATTTGAACCAGAGCATGGAGAGAAATGAATTTTGAATGCACAGCCCTTTGTTGTATGCCTACATGGAAATTTTGTACATATTTTGTATTGGATATATTTGACATTGTGTGCCTATATGGCATTCGCGTAAGCCTATATGGCTATTTTGTAACTATATTTTATACTTATATCAACATATATTGATGTATGCGTAAATGGCTATTTGCTTAATACAAATCTTTTTTATCGATGGTGTCCATATTTGCATTATAAATTCATGGTTCAATAGATATGAGTTACATGTATTCAAGTGTATACTTTACAACTTATGCACATATACTTTTTGACTTACGTGTGAACATCGAAAAGTGTAAAAAATTTGTGTTTGGAAGTCAAACGTAAGCCAATTTTGCAATTCTAGTTCTTGCATACTCGATCTTATGGACTTATTCCTTCCTAGCACATATTGTGAATATTTCTCATTTGGTGCAAAAGACATTCCTCATTTTTGAACCACTCATAGCAAAGAGATTCACAATAATACTTTAGCATTGGAACACTACTCCATACTTCTCTTGTCTAGACCATAAAGGATTGAAAATTCTTAATTTGATGCAATGATAGTCGAGATGAGAATTTATATAACCATGCCTATTTTGAAACTTCGATCTAATATCAAGCATCAACAAGAACTTAAGAAGTGTTGCATAAGAGTGTTAGGTTTGATAGGCCTTCTCTTCCCTAAGGGAGGAGAGCCTGCATCTTGAATTTTGAACAAAATTTTAAGAAGCAAACATTTTACCTAAAAGCTTCAAACCTAGATGACATATTTCGCTAAGTCTATCTTGAAAATTATCAATATGTTCAAACTCTAAAGGAGATTCTCCTTGAAAAGAAAACTTTACTCTTTTTCCCAAGGAAAGACATTGCAACAAGTTGCATGATTTATCTTATTTTTTTCTCACAATTCCTGGTCAATCATTCATGGCTCAAGATAGTTCCGTTCCAAGTCAAGGACACCCAAAAAATCACTGAGATTCTTCTACGATCTGCAAGAAAAAGGTTTTGGCTCTTTCACAATGTAAATAATTATGTAACACTATTTTCTTGTTTGCCTTCCACACAAAAAAGTGTTCACACTTTTCAGATTAATCAATGATCAATAATGGTTGATTGTAAACACTTTACATTTTTATGTTTGAACTTTAATTTATAATTTTGTATCATGATATTGGATTAGATCACTAATATTTTAATATTTGACTATGAAAGTGGTGGTGTATTTTTTCTATGTTATTTGACTATTAATATGGCGGTGTATTCTGAACTTGATTATTGTTGCAAATATGTATATATTTCTGATTTTGATATGTTTTTGTATTACCGAACCCAAAACTGAACTGGTAACTTAGTAAAAAATAGATTTTTGTAGTTTATATTCATAACGTTGATTACATTGCATTGCACATCTTTCAAACTCAAAGCATTGCTTCACATTTCATAACTAATAACTAGATGTTGATAGATATCAAAATTTCAATTACAATATAGTTTTTACAAAGTCAACCTAAGCAGTTATGCAATTACTTCACATTGCATAACTAATAACTAGGAGAAGATGCCAATTGCATTTGGTTGTCATGGCATTCGATGAGACCACATTTCTTTGAGGCATTTTTTCAAATAGTTCACTGCCTTGTCTATACTACCACATTTTTCATACATGTCTACCAAAGCATTTTGTCAAATAGTTCAAGTGTTGCCTTGTTGCTATGGCTGAAAGCCTAAAAAAAGTGCTTTCGAAAAATCTATCAAAAGCATAATAGTAAGCAATATCATAGACAAGGTAGTGAACTCTTTGAAAAAATGCCTCAAAGAAATGAGGTCTCATGACTGATGGAATACCATGACAATCAATCTTTGATTGTCATGGTATTCCATCAAGTCATGAGACCTCATTTCTTTGAGGCATTTTTTCAAAGAGTTCACTGCCTTGTCTATGATAACACATTTTTCATACATGTCTATCAAAGCATTTTATCAAACAGTTCATTCCTTGCTGCTATGGCTAAAATCCTAAAATAGGTGCTTTCAAACAAGCCATGGATGCTTAGAAAAATCTATCATAGCATAATAGTAAGCAATAGCATAGACAAGGGAATGAATGGTTGAAAAATGCCTCAAAGAAATGTGGTCTCATGGTGGTGGAATTCCATGACAAGCAAATTGTTGTGGATTTCATGGCATTCCATCACCATGAGACCACATTTCTTTGAGGCATTTTTTCAAATAGTTCGTTGCCTTTCTATGCTACTACATTTTATCATACATGTTTACCAAATCATTTTATCAAATAGTTCTTCCTTGTTGCTATGGCTAAAACTAAAATAGGTGCTTCCAAAAAAGCTATGGATGCTTGGAAAAAATCTATCAAAGCATACTAATAAGCAATAGCATAGAAAAGGAAAAACCGTTTGAAAGCTCAAATAAATGTGGTCTCAATGGTGATGGAATGCCATGACAATCCATAGCAATTTTCTTGTCATGGCATTCATCATGCCATTCCATCACCATGAAACCACATTTCTTTGAGGAATTTTTTCAAAGAGTTCACTGCCTTGTCTATGCTAACACATTTTTCATACATGTCTATCAAAGCATTTTATCAAAAAGTTCATTGCCTTGCTGATATGGCTAAAAGCCTAAAACAGGTGCTTTTGAACAAGCTATGGATGCTTGGAAAAAATCTATAAAAGCATAATACTAAGCAACAAGTTGATGCAATACAAATATTGCCAAACCACTCAACAACTCAGGGGACTCTTGTCCTAAACTCATCTTGGAGAAGATCAAACAAAATTTCAACATTTCATCAGAAATCTACTTTTCATCCACTAAAATTCTCTTATCATTCATCATTCATCCTTCCACAAATCTATATTCCAATTGACTCATTCAAAGCAAAAAACCATTTTAGAAAACTTTAATTCAATCAATTAGATCAACATGCATTTCAAAAACAAGATTTTCAACAAGGCACTCTTCCATTCAATCAATTTATTCAACTTGTCCCAAATAGTCAATCCATCATTACAATTGGCTTTCAGACTTTTACCAGACCATTAAGCACTATGAACATCATTATTACAATTGATACAAATCAGGAACTTGCTCTCTTAACTTTGTTCTGACTGAATTTACAATTTCGTGTATTATTTTACACCAAGTCTCCTCACTATCCAACTGTCAAAACAACATATCTCACTTCTAAACCCTTTCCAAGACTCCACACATCCCTGACACCATCACTTAGACAACATTATCCCAAAATAATGCCCTGATTGGGTGAGCTGCATAACTGTGTATTTTAGGGCTTATGTTGCCTTTGTTTGTTCTCAGTCTGTTTCACAAATTTCTGGTAGTTTCTCAGCCCCTTCTTGGCCCCTGTTCTCATCTAGTTTCCTTTTACTACTTGGGGGTTTTGTTGCTTGTGTCTTTTCTATTGGGATATCTGGTGGTTGTTTCAACCCTAACTAGGAGAGCTCTTTGTTTGTTTATCTGAGGGTTGCTTTGTTTGCTTCAACTTCAGCTCTGTCCCTTTGGCAGGAAAATGCTGGTTTCTTTGTTTCTTGTCTCTCCTTGTTCCTTGAAGTGCTGTTTGTTTTATTGGGAGAGGTGCTTCTGCCATGGAGTCCTTCAGGGCCTCTTTGGGGTGCTTTCCTTTTTAGGATGGGGTCTGTGTGTCTATGTTTATTTCTTCTGACCTCTGGGTTTTGTTGTAGTGGGGGTTTTTCTATCCCTCACCTTCTTGTCTCCATGGCTTTGCTTTTCAAGCCGCTTTCGGTGCATCCTTGGGTTATTTTGGTCTTTCCTATGGAGGTGGTCCTATCTAATATTGAGGGGGAGATGGATGTGGCTGGAAGTGACTGTTCTCCTATTGAGGTGGAGTGGGATGTGGCTTGTTGTGCTTGGAAAATCTATTGGGGGGCTATTGAAGCCCTGTTTTATGGTGGTTTGGGTTTTGATGGGAACCTACATGCTGCACTCTTTTCTTTATCTTCTATGGAGATGGAGATATTGATTTGGAAGTAGATCTTTGAGACATTCAACCCCACGATTATTGATAGTTGCAGCTACGAGAAGTTGGGTTTTCTTTTCTATAGAGGTGGAAAGAACAAATGACTTTTGAAGGATATTGTTGGAGCTTTGTACTTTTGTGTTTACCTTTTCTATAAATTTGGAAGGGGTTCTTTGTTGGACTCTGCTACTTCTGCTGGTGGAGCTTTGATCATGATTTGTACCGTGAAAAGTTGTATTGGGTTTAAGGTCCCTGTCAAAACCTTGTGTTATGGGTTGATGGTCTTGTCTATAACAATGGAGTGTAGTGGGTTGTTGGGCCTGTCAAAACAAATGAAGTCAAGATTCAAGTGATTTATTGATGCTCTTCTTGGAAATCTCCTGGATTTTGGCTGGTTGCTGTCATTATGCATCCCTGGTTTGTTGTTGGTTGTGTTTTAGTTTATCCTTTGAGCAGCTTGTTCGTCTTGGTGTGGGTCTGGAACCCCCATAAGTCCTGATGGTTTCAGGTCCATTCAAAATCTATTGTTCATGGTTTTGGGTCCATTCAAAACCTATTTTTCCCATCTATCAAAAACATTATCCCAAAATAAACTCACCGATCACTGTTAGTTCAGACTTCTATTCTCTGAGCAATCAAGGCACTACTTCTCAATGAGACATTCATGCCCTAAATCGGGTAAACCAAACACACTATTTTCAAAACCCAAGATCCAAAAAAAATTTAGAGACCTCTTAATGTCCATGTCCTCATATCAAAAACTCAAAATAACTTATATTGAAGAAATAAGCAGTTTTTAGTCTGGACGCTGAAAAAAAGGCTACTAAAATAGGCCTAATTTTCAAAGAAGACCCCCTTCAAACATTCCCAGAACACTTAAAACCTCAAAACAGTCATTATACATAACATAAAACTCCCAATTTATCCATTTTTAGGGATTAAAAGACTCCTTTTGACAGTATATTTACAAACCCTTGTTTATAGGGTGAAAAATTTAGAAATCAATGAGGGTTTCCTATATAGGCTACATGCAAACCTCAAAACCTCTAGCCAACCATTAGAACATGTCAAAATGCAACTGAAAAGGCATTTGGAAATATCTTTTAACCCATTCACTTGTTCTTTCTCCACTGTCATGCTGGAAACTATTCATTTTGACTGGACAACTCAGAATTTCTTGTGTAGCAACAGCTCCTTCAAGGTATTCTTGCTTTTTCCTCCACTCACAAACATAAAAAAATAATAAATAGCCTATCCCTAACCTACTCCACCAATCTACCTGACCTACAATGGTGGAGTAGTGTGGAAATACCTTATAAGACTCTCAAAACTCAATGCACAGGATTTCAAACCGAGCCATAAGAAGAATGCTCAAACAAAAATTAAATTTAATGGATTCTTTCCCAAATGCTAATTCCCCAACCTACTAGAAAAATATAAATTTGAACCCTAAACTCTTGCGCAGTCCGTACAAGTTAAGAAACAATTGAAAAACACAGAAAATAAGCTAAAACATGGAAGTCTTTGTTAATTTAATTCTTCCATAATACAATGATCTCTTTGCTCAGCCTTTACAATGCTTTTAAAGAAGTTTCCAACCATCAACTACCTCTTCATCTTCCTTGAACAACCTATGACTCGTCCTCTTCCTTGATTTTCTTGATTTTCTTGTTTTGTCTCTTCACATTCTTTCTTTTTCTCTCTTTTACATATTTAACATTTTGACAATATTACACTTTGTGTTTTTTATGCCTCGATTACATTTAATTTTGGCATTACATGGAATTAAATACATTTTTGACAACTTAGCCTTTTGAAGGCATTACATGACCTAGGTGCTCCTACACCACAAGCTATGGTCTCATGGTTTTTTTTCACATCAACATGATTTGATTCACATTTTTCTCACGTGAAAATCACCGTGAACCAGATTTTATATTGTGGAGCTATATTAAGCTGCCACTTCAAAAACCAATGTAACAATGATACAAAATAATGTTTGAGAGTACAAGAAGGCATCAAAATGGCTATTGTACTAAACAAATTCTTATGATTTATGAATAATGTTGATAACTCTACTCAGTTGGCTTCTTTTTTCAAAATCATACAAATTGAACCCTAGCATCAATAGACTTTATATATCAAGCTACCATAGTTCAAGTTACATCAGGCCCATATCACCGAGACACAACCTGAACAATAGGAGGAATGGCCTATTTCAACATACTACACTCAAACCCTTAAGGGATTGATCTGGTTGAACGTAGCTCAAAGCGATTCCGCATGTTTGGGTGTGAAAGAGGACCATACCTAGCATAAACATGCCTACTTGGATGCATTGGAACTGTTCGTTTGGTCACACGAGTTGCAAAAAAAAAATTGCACCACCTTGCAAATTTCCACTACTTGCATTTGACACTTTTTCCATCAACTGAAAATTGGACACCACGGGAAAACCACTCCGAGATAACAAAAAATGAGAGAGGTTATTATAGAGGGGCCCAACATGATCCCATCGGATTAGACGAGAAGTTTATAAGAATCACGGTGTCCGATTAACCTCATGTTGAAGTTTGTAGCCATTTTTCCCTTTGGACCCTAAAGAGATCGATTCGGTTAAACATAGCTCAGAGAAATTTTGCGTGTTTGGGTGTGAAAGAGGACCATGCTTAGCGTAAACATGCCTATTTGAACATCTTGGAACAGCCCGTTTGGTCACACGAGTTGCAAAAAAAAAATTGTACCACCTTGCAACTTCCCACTGCTTGCATTTGACACTTTTTCCATCAACTGAAAACTAGACACCACGGGAAAACCACTCCGAGATAACAAAAATTGAGAGAGGTTATTGTATAATGGCCCAACACAATCTCATAGGATTAAATGAGAAGTTTATAAACATCATGGTGTCCGAGTAACCTCATGCTGAAGTTTGCATCCATTTTGCCCTTTGGACCCTTAAGGGATCGATCTGGTTGAACATAGCTTGGAGCGATTTCGTGTGTTTAGGTGTGAAAGAGGACCATTCCTAGCGTAAAAATTCCTATTTAGATGTGTTGGAACAGTTTGTTTGGTCACACGAGTTGCAGAACAAAAATTACACCACTTTGCAACTTTCCACTGCTTCCATTTGACACTTTTTCCATCAACTGAAAACTAGACACTACAGGAAAACCACTCCAAGATAATGAAAACCGAGAGAAGTTATTGTAGAGGGGCCCAACATGATCCCATAGGATCAAATGATAAGTTTATAAGCATCACGATGTCTGAGTAACCTCATGCTGAAGTTTGCAGTCATTTTTCCCTTTCGACCCTTAAGGGATCGATCTGGTTAAACGTAGCTCGAAGTGATTTCACATGTTTGGGTGCAAAAGAGGACCATTCCTAGTGTAAACATTCCTATTTAGATGTGTTGGAACAGTCTGTTTGGTCACACGAGTTGCATAATGAAAGTTGCACCACTTTGCAACTTTCCACTACTTCCATTTGACACTTTTTCCATCAACAGAAAACTGGACACTACGAAAAAACCACTATAAGATAATGAAAACTAAGAGAGGTATTTGTAGAGGGGACCAACACAATCCCATAGGATTAGACGAGAAGTTTTTAAGCATCATGGTGTCCGAGTAACCTCATGCTGAAGTTTGCAGTCATTTTTCCCTTTGGACCCTTAAGGGATTGATCCGGTTGAACGTAGCTGAAAGCGATTCCAAATGTTTGGGTGAAAAAGAGGACCATTCATAGTGTAAACATTCCTATTTAGACACGTTGGAAAAGTCCATTTGGTCAGACGAGTTAGAGAACAAAAGTTACACGACTTTGCAACTTTTCACAAGGCAAAAAGACACCTAACCTTCCAATCTTGCTTCCAAACTTTTACCAGACCTTGGTACACTTTATTCATCTTTATTTTGACATGAAAAAATATAAAACACCTTCTTACAACACTGTTTAATGATATTTCACAATTGTTTGCACTAGAAGACCAAATTTGTTTGTAAGTGCTAAAACACTAAATCGGGTGTAACATGCAAACCACAATGAATATTTACAGGATAAATATATTTTAGGGTACCCATTTTGGCCACTAAAAACATATATCATTTTTAGATACACTTATTTTGGAACACATGCCTACTGTCCCAACTTCTTTGCTTCTAAAGAGATAAAAACACTAGAAAATAGAGCCTTTTGGTATTTTTTCAAAAGTATGATTGCCAACAACATACAACATTCACAAGGCCTTTTTGAAGGCATATCAACTAATGTAGAGTAGGGTGGAGGAATACAAATTCAGACTTAAGAACCAAGAAACCAACTTAGGTTCATATATCTAATCCAGCTTCCATAAGGTTAGCACTATAGTCTTCCAATTCACCACTGAACAACTAAAAGACCAATTCCTTAAAGAGAACTGTAAAAAAATACATTGATCATCCAAATAACATTCATAATTCATCAAGAAGATAGATCCAAGCTTCCACCTAAGATTCATCTGCCAAATCTTAAAGAAACATCAAGGTATCATGCTCAAGGGCTACAAGAACTAGCCCAATTTTACAAACAAACCCACCTTTAAACTTATTTTCATAACAATATCTACTAGATAGTCAAAAATTGTGCTTCAAAACCACAAATTTTTTGTTCAAATACTTCGTACAAGTCTTCTAACCTACTGCTCCAACAAACCCTCATTTTCCTCCTAAAATCTAGGGTTTCTCAAGATCTTCACTCAAACAGCCACAATACACAAAACCAAAACATAAAACATGTTTCCCTAGGTCTTCTCAGACCTTCCAACCCTTCCTAAACTCAATCCCAATACAAATCCATTAAAAAACAACTTGAAACCAACATTTTCACATAGAAACTTAACATTTTATGCCTAGGCATCGTAAGAATTTAGACTTAAAGACTCCCCCTCACAAAGAAACTTCATTCCAAACCTAATATATATACATGAAAGTCCTCCCATCGAGCCACATGGCTTTACAGTAGGTGGGAAGACAAAAATTACATTTTTTTAATCACAAAACAATGATAAATCTATTACACAGGCTGCTACAGAAAAATTAGTATTTCTCCCTCCAAAATGATTATTGGAAGCCCTAAATGGAAGAAAATAGAAGCTAATTCACTATACTACATGAAAACATGAATGAGAGAGAGATCTAATAATGTACGGGTCCGTACAGGTGAAGGAAACTCTGAAAATAGAGAAAAATCAGGAAATATAATGAAAAATAAAAAATAAAGAGTTGAAAACTTTGAATCAAACATTAACCAAACTTTATATATTGAATAATTAGCCTTGAATGGACTTAAAATATCAATTACAATGTCTCTTTATCTTCTCCAATGCATATGATTTCCTTTTGAACTTTTGTCTTTTTGTCTTCCACTAAAATTGCTAATTTTGGCTTTTGGCACTTTTTACAACTTTTGCATTTTGCAATTTTTCAATATTTCTTATGCAACTCTTTAAAGACTCCTTCCTAAGACTCACATTACATTATAAATGGTCTGTAAATCCCTTATTTAACACAAATAACCCTAAAACTCTTAAATTACAAGGTTCACCACATGAATCCCCTTATTAATCAACTTCTTTACATCATGACTCAATTGACCTAATACATACAAAAATGGTATTGAATCCTTATTAAATGAAATATAATGACCTCAAACCATCTAAGAACACCCTCAAATGACCAAATAATAGAAACCACAAGGGTTCAAGTTTTGAAAAGATGGAGTTGGTGCTCCTACTTTCAAAAGTATGATTGCCAACAACATACAACGTTCACAAGGCCTTTTTGAAGGCATATCAACCTCCTCAACCAATTACAACCACTTTTCAACTTCTTTTACAAGTGTGACACTTCGACTTCTAAGTATTTACAAAATGACAACTTTTGGTTTGACAACATTACATTGTTATGTGCAACTTTTGACATATTGATGTAAATGACTCCATACCTAAACTAGTGACCTTATGATGGCCTCATTACATCATCTTGACCCTTACATTATGAATTTACATACATTTTCAGATTTAGGACATTCAAGGCTTCATTACACCAAATTGACAACATGCTAACATGACATTGCAACTTCATATCCTACCAACCTAGATTGACTTAAAACACTTCCTAATGGTCTTTGTGACCTTATTACAACATTCTTCATGGACTACAAATCAAAATTTACCACTTGACCACCTTATGGTCCTAATTGTCCTTGGTGCTCCTACACCATAAACACCCTACCATAACCCTACTCCACTGATCTACAAGCCTAATTCAGTGGATTATGCTTTATTTCTTTACTTGACTCTCAAAACCTCAAATTGAAGGTTCCAGATTGAATTTCAGAAAATGTGCTCTAACAGTGGAAAAAATCAATGGATTTTATTCTAGATGGACTCAAAAGAAACCTAATTATCTGTATTATCTTAATCTACAAAGGAAAAGGCCTAAATCTACTGTACAAGTGGTACAAAGCTAACAAAACTGAAAGAAAACATAGAAATTTATGAACAGGGAACTTTTATTGCAAGATTTTGTTTAAATCAGAATTGAGATTTGTCAAGATCATCAAAATAAGGATGTTGCATTTCCTTTTTGGATGAGATTCTCTTTGATGGCTCAAAACTCAACATTTTCTATGAGGTACCAATCAATTTTTACTAGTTTAGTTATAGATACGCAAAGTAAAAGAATAAAAAGAAATAGCTCATCCAAAATAGATGGAAGGCACTTACAGGTAAGCATGGAAGTCTCTCAACTTAGTCAGTTTTGGTCATACATCTTCACTGGGAGTTCTAAGATACTATTGCACACAACACCTCTCATGAATAGAATTTCTTGAAATTTGAGATGCTCTAATAATGTCTACGTCATAGGTGGTCATGATAAGGTTAAATTCAAATGAATAACTTGAAATTGCCTCATCAAGCTTCACACACACTTTTGTAATGGCTTAAAATAATAATTGAGATTTGTCAAGATCATCAAAATAAGGATGTTGCATTGATTTTCTGCTTGAGATTCTCTTTGATGGCTCATAAATCTGCATTTTATGCAAGGGGGCACCAATCAATGTTTTCCTGGTTACATACAGATACACAAAGTAAAATAAGATGATAGCATTGGCATCAACCAAAGTTACGTGGATACAAGTATAAATTAATAAGAACCGTTGTGCATATACTTACAAATTAATCCAATGAACCATCCGGGTCTTCTCTACTCTTTATTGTGTCAAGTATTGCCTCATGGTCAGACTCGCGGACCTTCCACAAGGTCTTGTTTAAAGTTCTACCCCCATATTTGGTCAAACGAACATTGGATGCCACGAGAAGGTTTGAGTAATGAAGAATCTTACAATGTGTGTCAAATTCCTCAAACAACCAATGTTTAACACTCTTATTTGGGTACCTTCTCAGCCACGTTCTAATAACAACAACTGAGCCTGTAGGGTATTCAATGTTTTCTCCATCTATAATTGGGGCTTCCAATTTATTTTTTGCCTCAACACGACACAAGTAATAGTTTGTACCCTCTTCGTTGTCTTCATCTGCAATAACTGCATAAACATTCCCTGCATTTATATGTGCAACATATCTCTTGAAATTAGTCAACATTATGAATACAGTACAAAGTAAGATAACAATATGGAATTTCAAATACTAAGCAAGTAGATATATTACTTGGTTGAACTAGATCTAATACATGGTCAAAGTTGACCGATGATTCCATCTGTGTTAGTTCCAATGCCATCGGAGGGTGATACGTGTGAAGTGGGCTAAGATAACTTGTCAACCATTTGTCAACCAACTCCCTTGACTCACAATCATTCCAGGCTTGCATTGTACATGAACAAAAGCATGCCATCTTATGTGTATCGATACTCCATGAACCTACATTTGAGCTAAGGAAAGAGTGCAACTCACTTGATCCTATTAGTGTACAACAATCCTCATATGGTGCAATGTTAGTATCATCCATCAACCAAAAAAATCTATGAACTGAAGACGTACCTTCATTACCTGGACCCATCGAAGCATTACACCACTCGACGATTGATCTTGCATCTATCAACTATGCACTGTCTTTATACTTTAACTCTTCTCGTGATAATGCTCTTTTCACACATGCTCCCCCTTTCCATGTCCAGCCTCACAAAAGTTCCACATATGTTAAACACGTGTAGTGAGATGCATCCTGCACAACCAGTAGAATATGCACGCATTCTTGAATTGTGCTACACAGTTTTCTAACCATATTATATGTCAATCGTATGATATGCCCCTCTGAGCCAAATGATTGTAGAACATCTGGAAGCAACCTTGCACAAACTTTGGAGAATGTGTGTGATCATCACTAATATAAAATTAATACTCCCTCAATACCTTCCTTTCTTCCTTTGTACTTTCAGCTGCATGTATGAATGCTATGTGCACAAATATCGAAACCTGTGTGGAGTTGTAATACTGTGACTACACCTCATGTTGTGGTTGTAGAGTGTAGTTCTCTACAAATTGAACCATTGATACTATGTTGCCAAGTGGAAAGGTGTCCTTGCATAGCTTTAATTGTGTGTCTAGCCATCGGGCTCTATGGGTATGCCTTGCATACTCATACACTAGATTCTCATGAAACATGGACATGAACTGATACATTGGAATCTTCTGAATAACCAACTCACACCTTTTTTCTTCAGACCCATCTTTTGTAGCATATGCCACTATTTTATAGCTCTCGAACTCTACTAGTTTTTGTCCTGCCTCATATATGCTTTCCATATGTTGGCATACTAGCATTCATTGCAAGCCACCACAACGCTCGCATGAACCATCCAAACATGTTGTCCTATAGAATATTTAGCCATCCTCTATTTCACATAATTTTTTTGATAAGAACTCTCTTGAAGATTTCGGTGGGGCTTCTATGCCACAATCCTGCAAAACATCGTTAGTATGCAAATCTAAACATATAGAACGATAAACATCATAATGGTTAGAGAATTCAATATGTAGTTTACAGTAACAAGTAGTGCGTGTGTGATTTATCTTGACATAAAAAGGTTTAATCATTTCAAAAAAAAATTGAGAAATACTAATTTGAGGATAATCATTTTGAAATTTATGAAAAAATTGGGTTTGAGTCATATCCAAAAAATGCTTTGGATGTGGCTCACGGTTTCGACTACCGATTCTCCTTCTTACAACATCCCTTTCATTCGGAGATGGCCTTGTATTATTCTTCCAATAATCTTCAATTAGTGTTCTCAATGTTCAACAACTTTTTTTATCTTTGTGTGGCAGTCTCCCTGAGAATTCCCATAATTCATTTGAATCGGTGCCCTCAATTCTTTGCTGCCTTTGAATGACTTTTGATAAAGTTTTTCTACTAATTCCCATTTGTTCACTTGTATTTTTAATGAGGTGGGATCTCTTTGTTTGATAGCTTACCAAAGTCAATGTAATGACACATCGGGTAACATTACTATCCTTTGAGCGTGAGGTCTTACCCACACTGTCATAAGAATCCATTAGATTCTTCACAATAGTGTTTTCACTTGATGCATTCGATGTTCTCAACCCAAGAGTCTTCATGATGCTTTTGTACTTTAAACCCTGCATCATTTGAACAAATAGTTGACATCTTGCAGTCTCATTTAGCCTTTCAAAGAACATTTTCCAAATCTTATCAGCATATCTTCTACAAGTGCGTTCTAGAATCTTACCTTCCATGTGCTGCAAAATCTCCTCATCAATATTAATCAAAAACTCTGGCTTTCTATGAAAAAATGTAGGTGGTGTTCTCTTAGGTACATACATCTCAATATTAGTAATTTCATCAATATTTAATTTAGGTGGGCTAGATTGCATACCCTCGATTGAGGGTGGAATAGAAGACATACCTTGAGGTTCATGTGGGGATGATGGCATACCTTGTTCCTCAACTCCAAGTGATGATGTACTCTCAACTTTAGATGTGGTGGATGGTGTCCAACTATATTCACTTGTGGTAGATGGTGTCCCTCCATATTCGCTTGTGCTTAATGGTGTCCCTTCGTATTCACTTGTGGTAGAGGATGTGTCTCCAACTATAGTATCTACATCTCCCCTAGCATGACTCTTTCGCATTCGTGCCCTTTGTGCTGCCAATTTCTTTTCTCTTTTTGATGGTTGAGGTTCCTCTTCAACTAGATTTTTTTCATCAATTGTTCCCAATTTCTGCTTTTCACGATATTCCCTCATTCATTTTTTCTCTTTATCTTTGATGGCTTGGAGCTGAATATCTATTAGTTTTTTCCTTTTAACAGTTCGTTTCTTCGGCATGACAAATAATTTTACCTATGAAAAAAGTGCTAAGTTGTCAAATTAACTAATTGAAATCTTTGGAAGCATACACAAAGAAAGTCAATGAAAGCTAGTTTGTATAACTGTTTGACAAAATAACTCAATGAAAGCTTTGGAAGCATACACAAAGAAAGTCAATTGTTAAATTTAACAAAATGCCTCAAAGAGATGTGGTTTAAAAATGTACTAGGAAAGTGTATTGAATTGTGTGATTTAAAATTTCCATTGACAACGTAAGGTTGTAACATGACAAACTGGTGCAGGAGCACCTAGGTCATGAAATTCCTTCAAAAGGATAATTTGTTCAATTTGTAATGTTCAATTAAATATGATGATTGAAGGTCATGAAATGATGAATTTCAATGTATTTGCACCATGAAATAGGTCACTAGGTGATATTATTGAAAAGTTTCTTTTTATAACAAAACTTGTCAATTATTGTAAAAATGTAAAATTGCACAAAAGCAGGAAGATGAAGAGTCTTTTTTGTGAAAGGGAAAGGATGGGTTGATGAAGATGAAGAGGCAGTTATTTCAACTGATTTAGACACCTTTAAAATGCATTGTAAGCTCGAGAAAGCCAGATCTTGTATCCCAAAAATCCATAAACATCAATAAAAAAACCTCTGCTCAGTTATTTTGGAAAGCTTTTCTATTCTTTTTTTCAGGTTGCATAGTGATTCAAGCATTCTAAGATTTGATTCTTGTTAGGGAAAGAGACTTCTTTCATTCTTGAAAGTTGTAGGAATTGTAATTCAAATAATCAATCTAATTTGAGCTTAGTTTCCTAAGTCTCAGTATGTGGTTTCCTTAGAATTGTTTTGAGAGTCTAAAAAGTGATTCTTAGCCATTCCACCGATGTAGGGCTAGTAGGTCAGTGGAATGGATCATATTTAGTGTCTTTTCAATGTGAAGATGTGTGTGGCAGGGGTAAATAGAAATAAGAAGTCAGGATACTGTTGCATGAACAAAATTCTTAATTTTCTCATTCAAAAAAATGGTGTTTTCAAGTAGGGTTTGAGGAAACAACATGTAGAGGAGCTTAGAAATTATTTCAAAATAGACATAATGAAGCATGTTTCAATTATTGGGTAGAGCAGTAGAGGTTTTTCAAATGTTTCATTAAAGAAACCCTCATGGTTGGTGTGTTTTCACCCTATAATCAAGTGTTTACTGATTTTGTGTATTGATGGGCGTTTCCCATCTTGAAACTTGTTTATTTGTGAGTTTCTACACATGGCCTAAGACTGTTTACAGTTTTGGTGGATTAGTGAGTAGTTCTATGATGACTTGCTTTGATAAATTGACCTCTTTAAGGACTTTTACCAGTAGACAGCATGCTGGTTCTGCTCTATTTTTTGAAATAAGTGTATAAAATTTTATAGTATGTTGAAAAGGATCAAAATAGGCCTGAGAATTTGTATTGGCATTGTGTAAATGCTTTATGATAGAAAAGGAATCACCCGATTAGATGGAATGTTGGCCTACTAGAGATATTTGGCATTGTTTGCTAAAAACAGAGAATATGTAGAAACAAAAAAAGGAATGTTGTTAAGTGCTTGGGAGCAGTCTCATTTGTGATGCCACAGTTGTGTTTATGCTTGGTAATGTTTTGAAGGTAGATTGTGAAAGATTTGATGATTTGGGCATATGTTTCTAATATATGGCAATGGTGTCTTGAATGCAAAGTAGTCAGAATATGTCAATACTTATATATTGGAATATTACAATATTCAAAACATGATGAAATTGGTATCTTAAAGGTCTGGTGACAGTGTTAAACTAATGTTGCTTGTTGTTGTTACAAATGGTTTTTAAGTGAAGATAGGATGATGGATGTGTTGATTTGAGCAAAGATATCTTAAATGGTTGGGATGATGTTTGATTGTAGGTCTAAGGAACAGAGGTGTTTGATTGTTTTTTCCTTGAAGGGGTAAGTTGAGTTGATGAGTGATTGTTGTATTGTTTATACCAAGAACAAAGTTGAAAGTTGATTTTGAAAATGGTTTGCTATATGGAGATGGTGAATTGGCTACTAATAGCCTTATAACTTCAAATGAAATAAATGGATTTTGGTTGAATGAAAAGTAGTTTTGGATGAATTTGACAAAGTTTGTATAAATTGATCTTCTCTTGATTTGATTTGGGAAGGAAGTTCCCTAAAGAAATGATGTTTTTGAGTGGCTTGGCAATCTAATATTGCATCACAAACAAACAATTTGATCAACATGGAATAAGAAAAACAACAAAAATGAAAGCAAGCCATAATAGAATGAAAGAAAATGTACAAATATTTCACATACCTAAAAAAGAAAAGTTTCAAGTGGAGGAGTTCTACCCAATTATGCAGCCTTTGCTTCTTCCTTCCTCAAACTCCTCAAAAATTTGACTTCTTCAAAAGCTTGTTCCCCTCCAAATTTCAATTGTATATCAATTATCACTATAATTCAAACTTGAATTGATATTATATGCATCTCAATGTGAAAACTCTACTATTTCATCCAAAGGTGATGGAAAGAACATTCAAAAGGTTGTGGAATCTCAAAATCATGCATGCACACTTTACTAAATCACCAAAAAGCTACATTTTGTCGGAGCACGCGTAAAACCAGGAGAATATGCAGAATGTGGGCCGACATCACGAGTATATTGTGATTTTTTACTATTTTTAGTGCAATAAAAAGCGTGCTCGCATTATAACATGGGCATATTATTTAATCCTAAATGGACATATCTCTACTAGTTAATAACGTGCTCGCGTTATGATAAATTTGGTTTTTTAAAGTTTTAGATGGTACATTTATAGGGTAGAGAATTAAGGGTACTAGGGAGAGAGCTAAAGGGAGTGAGAGAGAGAGATACCTGAGAGAGGGAGATACTTGAGAGAGAGAGGGAGTGAGAGAGAGATAAAGGAGGGAAGGGCTAAGGGTAGAGGGTAGAGGGTAGAGGATTTAAGGGTGAAGATTTTAAGGTTTACAATTAAGGGTAGAGGGGAGAGAGATAGAGGGAGTGACTGAGAGGGAGAGAGAGGGAGAGACCTAAGAGAGGGAGAGGGGGTAGGAGGGAGAGGGTTGAGAGAGAGAGAGAGACCTAACAAAGGGAGAGGGAGTAGGAGGGAGAGGGTTGACTAACTCTCTCCCACTCTCTCCCACCCTCTCTCCCATAAGCATACATACATACATACATGACACACCAGCATGCATATACATACAAACATACAAACATATCAACAAACATTCAATAAAGTGGAATTTAACTAAAGGAAAACATAATGTGAGTGTGGTATTTCTTGCTAGAAATGCTCCCCGAAGAGAGGAAAAATGTCAAAACTAAAAAATAACGCACTCACATTATAACGCAAGTGCGTTATATTTTTCTTTGGGAATCCCCAAGCCTTAGCTTTCGTATTTTCCTTGGAATACCAACCCAAAGGCTTGGAGGGCATTCCCAAAGGCCAGAGATGTGTTTTTGCAAATTCTACAATTTTTCAAATAATTGGGTCCGTGCTCACCGTCAAGATTGAATTTGGTTCAATATCAACAAAATCGAACACATAGGTAATGTTAGGTTCTCTCTTAGCTTTCCAACAATGTAATTTTTTTCACTTTCTGACAATGTTAAGCCTTTCATCCATAATTTCTTTTGTTTGTATGTCTCTTTTTCTTCAAAAAGTAGTGTTTGGTGTTTTTTTCGCTATAAATTAACCATTCATCAAAATTTGAAATAAATTACATTTTTAGAAACTAGACTTCATTCTACAAATTTAAAAATAAAAAATAAAAAAACTCTATTACTTTCAAAAATTTCTAGGGGGAGCACGACCAAAATTCTTCTTTCTAGGAAGTGCCCACTTAGAAAATTAATAAAAAAAAAATCATTAAAAAATTATCAGAAAAATAATGCATCAACTACATACTGTTAGCTAACTTTTGACCATAGAGATTTTAAAAATACTACAAAAAAGTTCACCGTGTTAGGGTTGTACAAGAGTTGCTATGTTATGTTTTTCTAACAAAAACAACAGCAATTTGTGTACATCCCTCTTTTGAACCCCTTAATCTCAACCATTTTCCAAATAAATTAGTAGTTTAGAAAGTAGACTTGGAGCACTTTGATCCTTGTTTTTGTTCCATCTCAAAATTTTGAGTGTAGCTATCCTCAATTTCACATCCACGGTCAGTATCTCCCAATTTCAGAAAAAAAAATGGCCACTTAAGCCCCCTTTTTGGGAACCATCTTTGTGCACTTACCCCCCATTCAAAAACCACAAGTATGCATCCCAAATATAATTGAACAAAAACCAAATCAACTATATCAAGGGAGTCAAGATCGAAATCAAGATCAAATTTGGCGAGATCAAATTGCTACACTTGCCAAAATAGTTAAGTCATTGCGCCAAGAGACATCTCCACCACCATTACCCATATCAACATCATTCCTTAGTTTATGGCTTCCCCCTTTACCTAGCACCAATCACTCCATCCAAATCAATCCACCTAACACCAATAAGTCAATCACATCAAATCCTTTGAATATACCATCGACATCGCACCAATAGATGGTATCTAATCAAATGACAACATCAATCCTGAAAAATAAAAATATGGTCTCCCAAGGACCTATCACCTCGGTCATTCCAACCATTCCTATCACCTCATTCACTCCAACCACCCCTATCACACCATTCATATATCACCCCTCACTACCATGATCACTCCGAGCTTTTCTCAACCACTTGCCACTAGATCCAACAAAATTCTAAATCCACCACCACCACCACCCAAACCAAACACATCAAACCAATATAGCATTACATTTCAAGCTGCTCAATAGGCTGCTTATCAGAAGGTACACCAACAAAACCAAAACTGAAAAGTTGCATAACTAGCTGCTCAGCAAGCTACACAAGCTGCTCAAGTTACCCAAGCCACGCTACAAGCCCAACAAGCACAAGCCCAGGCTCAAGTGCAGGTGCAATCTAAAGCCCAATACCAAGCCCAACAAGCAAATATTGTTCAAAATCCCAACAAAATGTTAAGGACTCCATGTATCGATCCAAGTCAACGATCACATGATCAAGACCTATCCATCATAAAACACATGGAAGATGTTTCTACCTCATCCAAAGATCAAATTAACATACATCAAGAGTCACTTTTTGATCATGATAAGAATCCTTCAATAATATCCGACAATGATCCATTTCAAGGAGTGTTAACATTATTTCATCTTGTAGTCAACAATCCATCGACCAATGATCATGTTAAAAATGTATCTACATCACCTAATAAGTTAGAGGACATATCTCAAGAATTTATTCCAAAGCATGATCAACGTCTTTCACCAAGGTCTAGCAATAGTCCTTTCCAAGACATGTTTTCAAATATTGAAGGAATCTTCAACTCAACATTTGATCCAAATCCACTTAACGATCTAGAGGATATTGAGCCGCTTCCCATTCCTAAAAAAGATATCCAAGGATCCTTTGAAACTGACCCATGTCAAGAACTTGATCCAAAGCATGTCGAAAGCAACTCTGAAATCATTCAAGATCAAGAATTTGTATTTCCAAGATACTACAATGATCTAATGGAAACTCTCATATCTATGCAAGATTGCAATAATCCTCCATCTACCCATGAAAGGCTTTCTTTGGATGGACACGTAGATAATCTTCATTCAGAATAGGATTCTTTTACTCTTGACATTATTACACAAAAAGAGCAAGTTATCAATTCCTATAGTGAAACTGAGTTGTCAACAACAGTATCAAATATATTCCAAATTCAGACTGAGGACATTATAAATAAAGATATCTGGCATTATTCGTTCAAGGAAACAAGTCAAATAGAATAGTATAATTCAAAGTTAGTGAAGCAACAAATTGAAACAACATCACCTATGGTGGTCATTTATCAGAGAATGCACTCTAAACAGGAACTCTCAAAACAAACAGAATTAAAGCATGAAGGTACTACTTCCACAATATTGGGGGCAACTTCGTCTCAAAAAAATGTCAACATAGGAAGCATGGAGAATCCTTATGATGAAACCGATGTCAATACTACAACCAGCCACGTCATGAATCTTCATCCACCCATCACCCCATCCATGAATTGGGACCAACATCAAAAGAAATATTTGAATCAAAATACAAAGAATGTTATCAAAGCAAAAGAAGTTGAGAAGCATAATGAAAAAATCAAATACAAATGGATGCCAAAGAACACAAAGAAAGATTATCCCTATCAAACTCCATTAGTCAAAGAAACTATGGGGAAAAATAAAAAAGGGAAAGTATCCATCAAAGATGTCCACAAAAGCAAAAATAGGCTTTTCAAGCAACATACAAAGTATATCAAGTAGTCGGTCTTAATTCCACACATACTTTCATATCCACCCATCATTGCTCATCTTTCCAAGTTTGGAGAGTCAAAGATTCCAAGCTATCAACCAATCCATATTTTATCCCTAAACACACTCCATCCACACCTCCATGTATGATATCCAATTCTCACATTGACCATGTATTGGCAACAACCCTTTATCATAAGGATTCAAAAGGCATTCTATCACGATGTGTGCATAAAGACAAAGTCAACTCTAGTATCAACGAAGCAAATCAAGAATCCCAAAAGTTGCATTCAACTGCATGTATCTTAGCAAAGCAACTTCTTCAAGCAGGATATCGATGGCACATTATGACATGGGCATCTACATCAGCAATACCTTGTGATTCAGTATGAACTTAAAATCTTTCAGAAAAATCCAAAAAAAATCAAAAATATGAAAATCCAAAAAAATCAAAAGAAGGATTGAAAACAGTAAAGAAAAAAATCATCCTCTAGTGAAAACTACTATGGTGGTGCTTTTGGAAAGACCATGATGAGAACTTGGCAAACAGGCATCATGTGTGGAATCGAGCATCTACATGTGCCAGTTCAGATGAAAAAATCTCATCCCATCCATAATAAATATGGCATTCCATACATTTATCCATGAACCATTTATCCATCTGCAGTTAGGGTTCAAGTTATCTTGATCTCGACAAAGTTTGGTGCACACGTTACGCCTGCTTATGGTAAACATCTTGACATGGGCCATTTTCATTGATCCTATCCTATGCAACATTATTTGAGCCATGAAGCATTATCCAAATGAGCATTCCTTATCTGAACATTGTATCTTATCACAAGATAATGCTTGGCATCCTTTGCATGCTTTCCATATCCATCCATCCATACACCTATCCAGGCATCTACCCATGACATTTCATACATTGCTAGAAACTAGGGTAGATATTTACATCTTGCTTTGGGAATAAATCCTGATCTATATCCTCCAAATTATGTGTTGATATTAACATTGGAAAATGTAAAATCAAATTGGTCCACCACTTGTGAGCAATAATCCAAATCACTAGCCCATGGAATATTTTGACAGGCAGATGTTCCTTATCAAGCTTCATCTTTCATCGAACATCAATCCAAATACTCAATATCAGTTGCATCTAACACACCCTTAAAATGTCAAATCAAATCATTCAAACAACTTTTGTTCCAAAATCAAGCTTCATCAATCATGATCAATCAAATCCAGTCAAGAAATCATCATCTTGGGATATCCTTGTGTATCCTCAATAATGTTATCATCATCAATCCGATCGACATCTCAATCATTGTGTTGCTTAACACTATCCTTGTAGTGTTGTGCATCCTCAATAGTGTTATCATCATCAATCCTGATCAATCAATCCTTCCATTGTTGTGCATCCTCAACAATGTTATCGTCATCAATCCTGATCAATCAATCCTTGCATTGTTGTGTATCCTCAACAATGTTATCATCATCATCAATCCATTGATTTGATCAATCAACCTTAGCTTGGTCTTCAACAAAATCCCAAATAGAACACTGATATCATCACACCTATCCATATCCAAATCGTCAAAATCATGCAAAAACCCAAAAACATCCAAAACATATCAAAATCCATAAAATAGAAAATGTCAAAAACATTGAAATTCGAACTACGTCATCTTTGAGCTTAAACATAAGAAAGGCTCATCTTTGATCAGCCGCTTCAAAATCCAAAAACATTCAAAAAAAATCAAAATCCAAAAAACATTCATAAAATCTTAGAAAAACCCAAAACATTCGAAAAATAAAAAATCAAAACATTTGAAAATCTCAAAAAATACCAAAAACAACCTCAAAACATTGCAAAACTCCAAAAACATCCAAATATTTGAAAAAATCCATCCATCTCATCTCGCTTTCACCTGCATTAATCAATCATCCATAATAAACTTATCATCACATTCATCCTTTGGAAAAACAAATAGAAACAATCACAACAATTAGCAAAAGCAAGCTTCAAATATGAAATCAAAAGAAAACAACAAACTGTTAAATGCAAAATCAAACTCTTGATCATTTTCAAACATGTTATTCAACCTTATATCAATAGCCTATCAAACAACTTATCAACCCATCATCATCCTATACAATGCATGTCCTAGGATATATGGTTTCGATAATGGGCATCATTTTGGATATCACTTTGGATTCTTATCCTATCAAAACAAATCCCTTTTGCTGGAGGTATGAAGAACATTGGCTTGTTTGTGTACTTGATCTTTTATTTTGATTTATCTTATTGCACTCATTCCAAGGACCTCTCGATGATATCCGAGTGAAGGATTTAGAGAGATAGGAATGGGGAAGTGATCATTATCCTTTTGTCTATTGTGATCGTTGGATGTTCTTGTAAAATAACTTGGCAAATACTTGCTTTGTTAGGTACGTCCTAGCAAGGTTTCCCTATGTCAAGTGTGAACAAGAATACTCCTATCTGTTTGTTGAGTCAAAGTCCATCACACTAGGTACAATGCCATCCTGGTTCTTTATACCTTGATGCATCGTATCTACATCTATAATCAAACATAAGGTAAGTAGCCCTTTTAAAATCCCAATCCTTGATAAGCAAATCATCATCTATCATCATCATCATCTCTTATAAAGTATTTTCAGATCATGGACTTGTTGGATCCTCTTGTCATCACCTAATTTCTTATTTTTTGCACTAACATCACGTCATGATTAGTTAATCATCATCATCAACTTGCATCCATCCTGCATCCACAAACCATCAACATTCTGCACATCATCTCACATGCATAAATATAGATCTATTAGTCTAAGCATCTGCATAGAACATCCACCACATAATCATAGCATATCACATCATCCATCTCATCCATCTCACATACATTGCATCATCATTTAAGTTGTTTAGGATAATATAGATTGATTATTCTAAGAATCTTAAAATTATCTCATTTGCATCACCATCATAGCCATCCATTTTGAACCTCTTTATTGTGAGATCGACCCTCAAATCAAATCTTTTATCTCGATCTCTCGAGGGGGCAATGTACTAGTGTACCTCTTTCCACTGGGGCATCCGAAAAAATTAGATTTTTTTTGAATTTTGATTGCGGTATGTCTATTCTTTGAACCAACACAGCAAGTACATTGCTTCAAAGAGGGGCAAAATGTAGACACACAAAATTGGCATCATGCATTTGATTAGATCATATTCACTCATTATTTAAATAAATCAAGTTTATTTAATCAATCTCCTAAAGGTTATTAAATAAATCAATTAATCTTCTAAAGATCTCCATTTAATTAAACAGATCAAAGTTATTTAATTAAATCTCTAATGATCAATTTCTTCTCATTTAATTTAAATAAACCCAAAAATTTAAGTTGAATGTCACAAATCAACTAATCATCATCTAATTTAATCTAATCCTAATTAACTTAATCTAATCACCCATCACATCCTCTAGATTTTCCCACTTGCACAAATATCATTTTCTCTCAACATGGCATCTTTGATGAATATTCCCTCAAATTTGAATTCAAAAACAAGTTGACATGTACATCAAACAAGTCATTTATGAGCTCTTACATGGCTCTTGCACAAGTCAAACTTAGCATTTAAACTCATCTTGTCATCAAATTCAAATTTGAATCTCCCCCTCTTTGGCACATTGACCAAAATGTGCTCATTCCTCAATCTATCACAAGTTGACAAGTGGCCTCTTCTCATTGGTGGATCTTTAGTCCCACATCCTCCATGTTTGGAATTCTTCTATCCTTCTTGGTCATAAATAGAGCCCTCCTCTATTGTTTTACTCCTCCACAATCTTTAGATCTTTCTCCATATATCATTGTTATTTGAATCCATATCATATCTTTGTAGCATTTCATATCATCAATATCATGGATCTTAGCAAAGGATTGGGAAAGGGCTTCTTTCCACAGAAGCACCAATCCACTATGAGATAGGATTTACTTCATGTTTTATATTCTTTAGTTTATCTTGTAATTTTTTTGCATTTTGAAACATGATTTATTATTTCATAGGAATCTTGGTTTTGCTTGTTTTGAACTAACTAACTAAACTAATTGGTGGTCATGGATTGAAATAATGCAGATCTAGGGTTTACACATTCGTTACCATGTAAGAATAGATCAAATGTATATTTATTTACCTTTCACTGATGTCTATCCTAGTGGTTATGTCTAATGCATTTATCATAGTATGAAAGTAGGCATTAAATTATATATATATTGAAGGGGATTCTAAGATATTATCATCTTCTAAGAATCATTGACCTATCAAGATATAGAAACCTAAGTATGTCACTGCTAGATGATCATTGTTAATACTGTCAACTGCTTGCAAGAGACAAAACACTGTTGTCAGAGATGAAAACCAAACATTGTAAAAAAACACATCAAATTCATGAGGCAAAAGAAGACCATTTTCATTCTTAACTACAATTCCATTCACCACATCAACTCCATAAGCATGAAGAATGATCAAAGATCATATTCAACTCAAATATTCAAACATAAAATCACTTTTTCCTTTTTCCTATTCACTTTTTTTTCTCATTTGAACACAATATCATTTGTCAAAGGTCTCTTCTATTGTTATGTTGTTTCAAAGATATCTTGTCCTTTGTATCAGTACCATTCCACAAGACTGCCCTTGATGCAAAGAGTCTTTGAAATCTTCCATGACATAAGAAAACATATCACATCACAAATCTTGATATAGGATGCAAAATGCTAAACAAGATCATCATGATTAACTCCTTGGAACAAAAGATAAGACAATGATTATCTCCCCCTAACTTTAAGCTAGTTCTTATGCATTGGATAATATCTTTTGATTAACATGCATTGATTTTGGTTTTTCACCTCCTAAATATTGTTTTCTTCTCCACACTTGTATAGGCTTTTTCTTCTCCTTACTCAAGGTATTCTTTTGCTTTTGTTTGAACATGTAGTCCCTAGATGGCTTCATCAAACTTTTCTTACACCATTGTACTTTATGTCCAAACTCATTATACCTATAACATATAATGTTGTTGTCTAGACCAAAGAGAGGATAATTTCTTCTAGGCATGTCGTATGAACCTCTCTTGACATTCCTCACATGATTATGACTTATATTTATCTAACAATTTATTGTTCTACAATCTCTAGCTCTATGACCATAAAAATGACAAGAATAGCAATAACCATGTAACAGAGAGTAGTTGTACCTTGTTAAATGGTATTATCTGATAGGTGAAGGTCTTGAGAGCCTATTTTTTCTTCCTCTTGCAACATTAGAAATTTTTTCTTTTGCTTTCTTCTTTTCTTCATCAAGAGCAGTTGAGTGAGAATTCAAGTCTATCTTCTTTCTAGGAGTATTTTTGGCTTTAGAACACTATCCTTCTTCATAACCTAGACCTACAGTATCTTTGTGATGCTTTTTCTTACTCAATACGTCACTCAAGTAGTCAGTACCCTTTTCAAACTAAAAACTCTTGTGCAATTTAGAAGATGCTTCTTCTAATTCCTTTCTCAAAGAGACTATGTCTAACTCAAGTTTTAAACATTCACTAGTTTTGACTTCAAGATTAGATTTTGTAAAATCAACTATCCTTTTTACTTCAAGATATATCGAGCCATTTTAAGATTAATAATAAGTTTTTTATACTCTTCAAGATCTAAAGAAAATTTTGAAAGATCTGAAAGTACCTTATTCTTTAAGTCTTTTTCCTGTTGAAGTTGATCTTCTAATCTCCCGTTTTCTTTTCTAATATGCTTGACTATATCAAGAGCACACAAAAATTCACCTTCTATATCAACCTCACATTCATGTTCATCATAGTCATCTTCATCCACAAAGAGGTCTCTTTCTTCACTTACAATGAAGTCTTCTTTTTTACCAAAACTCTCAACTACAAGACCATTCTTTTTCACACTTCATATTAACAGTCAAGGGAAAGTCATGCAACAACTTATCACATGACTTGTCTGCAGTTTTTTGTACAACATTTTGCTTGACATCTTTATTTTCTCTATTTATTTTACACTTTCCCATAGTACTCCACTATCAGGACCTACCCAATCGTGTTAGACTTCTATAGGGAACCTTGCTATGGTACCACTTGTTGGTGTACAATGAGCACTGAGAAGGGGGGTGAATTAGTGTTCATACACAAATTTTCACTTTGTAAATGCCTTTTTAAAATTTAAATTAATTAAACAATATGAAGCAACAAAATAGAAAATAGTATAAATAAAACATATACAAGCATGTGACACAATGATATGTCTTGAGTGGAAACCCTCCTAGGGAATAAGACCACTCAAAAAATATGCCTCAATAGCTTATTTGAACCTCACTAGTTACAAAGTGCCTCAATGGAAAAAATGGCCTCACTGACCAAAGAACCTCACTACTTACAAGAATGCCTCATTGGAAAAAATGACCTCACTGACCAAAGAACCTCACTACTTACAAGAATGCCTCACTGACATACACACATCCACCTCACTGGCATACGAACATCTACCTCACTAACATACACTTCATGGTCTTATTGACCAATCTCCAATGAAGGAAGAAACATAACTTAAAGAAGTTACCCTATTACTATATAATCCATCAAATGACTCACTTTTTCAACTTACATACATCACTTGTCAATGATAACACAACAATACTTCAGAATCCCTTGCAAAACATGTCAATATTTTCTACAAACCACTTCAACATTTTATGCAAATTGAATCACACAAATAACTATAACATATTCAGAGTATTACACTTACATCTCCTTTGTATACATTGAATATGTACCCTTCAAACTTGAGTCTTTCAACACCTCAATTTAATTCACCAATCTTCATCATCTACATATGGGCATGTAGATCTGTCTTTGTAGAATATAGACTCAATTTTTGTGCAGACTTTATTTATTCATACTGAGTTCCTCTACAATCTTACTCCTTATGCATATTGAAATTGTAGGTTACTTCAAGTTTGAACATTTCTAAAATCAATAGTCCATGTCAGAATATAGACATTATGTAAATGACTATGCAGATGTCATTGATAGGAACTCATAATACGAACCAACCAAAACAAAAACATCTCATAGACCCTTTTATCAAATTTTCTAGTCTTTTAGTTCATTCCAAATTGAATAAAGGAAATTTGTGCCACCGTCATCCAACTGCCTATCAATTTTGACTTACATGAATGGTCGTTGGATTTTAAAAACTTTCAAACTTGCTCCATTGATCATCTAGTTTACACCATCTTGTCTTTCAATCTCTACCTTCCATTTTAACCATGGTGCTTGAAATAAATAAGTGACTTGTTAGATCTGATTTCCCTAGGAAAGAGGTTGGTCAAGTTACATAGGAAACTCCCTTGAGTGTTCACTTAACTGGGCAGTCATCTCTTATAGCAGGTCAACATTCATTTATACCAAACAATAAATTTTACAAAAGATGGTTGAATTAGATTTTAAACAATGCATAATTAGCATTTAGAAAGAACATTTAGTGTTTTACATTACAAACCCTAATGCATAAAACCTCCTTCCATAGACTTATTTCAAGAAATAAATGAGCATATTCTTTTGCATGTCCTCTGCATGTTCCTCCTTTGTATGTGCCTTTTGCAAATGCAATCCTTTGATCAAAGTAATGACATTTCATTGAGAGCATGTGACTAATACATGTGACAAATTAAACTTGGGCATCCAACCATCATATCAAACCACTGACCTTTACTCCACTAGGGTTACAAGCTTTCAACACCATTCTCCACACTGATATGGTTACAAGCTTTCAACACCACTCAATAACATAGGAGGGACATCAACTTATCAACATCATAGCACCACAAACTCATCACAAACTCACATTGCATGAACATAGTATGAAGACATAATGAAGGCATCCTAAAGAAGACTGGTGTGGGAATGACCTTGATAGCAATGAGAGTCTTGAAACCAACTCCTTATGAATTCCACTCAACATTATATTGATTTGGGAATGACCTTGATAGAAATGGGAGTCTTGAAAACAACTCCTTATGAATTCCACTCAACAATATAGTACCTCGACACCAAACCATCTCTGCCACTGTGATCCATGACACCCTAATCATCTACAACCACATATCACCTATAAAAAAATGAGATTACCTGAAAAGTACAACATGATCAAAGATTATGAAACTCCAATCAAATCTTTCCAATACAAACCATGAAAACCTTTTTGACATCAATGACAACAACTCAACAAACTCTGCCTTTTTCATTGATGGTAAAACCAAGTACAAACAAATTTACTTTCTCCCCCTTGGACATCAACTGACAAAGGGATAAAAAAAATTACTCCCCCTACAAAAAGATCCTCTACATACCCCTAGTCTTCCCCTTTGAATTAGCCTTTCCAAGCATTGTTCCATAGAAGGTTATGATTCATTGTCTATCACTGCCAAAGAGCAAAGAGCTCCAAAGAAAGAGCTAAAGATCAAAATACAAGAAAGGAACAAATACACTAACAAGGAAAGAGAAACATGGAATAGTGAGGACAACAACATTTAAATACCACCCAACACATTTGATTACTCACTAATATTCTTGAACCAACCAATTACTTCAAACAGTCATTTAGTCATTTTGGTGCTTCTTGACAATATTGCGACATGGCTTGATGGGAATTCAATGAAGAAATTATCATAGAATCAGTTGGTCTTGTTTGATACAGATGTGTTCCCATACAACGTGAAAGAATAACAGTTTTTAAAAGAAAACACAATCTAGAGCATGCAAAAAAAAATTGAAGCTTTCTTCATTTGAACTCCTGCCAACCTTGTATATTGTCTAAGAGAATGTATTCAAAGCACTGTTATCTTAGAGCACTACTTTGATAGCAATAAAACCCTTTTTTAAAACAAACTCTATCCCATCTGCTTGATATCAAGTCTTCACATGCTATTATCAAAACCTTCCCTTCAAGACATCAAATACTATTGGTCCAATGTGATCAAGACTGATATAATATCTATAAACATATCTCTGCCAAAGAATTCTTAAATAACCATGCATGAACATACAATTATCATCATCAGAATGGTACTGTCATAAAACATTGTGCATTTGACCAAAATACAAAATAATAATGCTCCTCAAAGTAGCTCCAACAAATTGAGAACTACGCCTTGACTAAGATATTAGAAATATCACTATATTGTGTAAATGGTGGGTCCCTGACAAGAAGACTCAACAAACAAAACACTGTCAAGCAACTGAGTAAACAAGAAGTATCTGTCATCATTGCAAACATTGCATACTATTCCACAAATCCTGATCACTTTTCCCATGATCATCAATGACAATATAATCAACATTGAACTATCGTAGATTGAAAATAATCAACATGTTGTCCTTGATAACACAAGAAACATTCCTTTGTTCAAAAGTCACAGTGCATCAAAATGGAATTGTGATCAACTCCATGAAGGATCACTAAAATATATTTTGTTTATTAGTGCATGAAAACTATGTTATTTCCGTTTGCATTCAAACACCATATTGTGAATGAAACAAATCAATGCCACTTCCTCCTTTCAAGAAAGATACATAACAAGAATCACTATGCATGAGACACGAAGAACCTATTTACTTTCTTTAGCTAAGTTGGAAACTTAAAATCATAGCATCATGAAACCAATACCATAAACTAGTGTTCATTTATGTATTGTTATTGTACAATATTACTAAACCATGCAAATGTGCAATATGGAAGATTCTTCACTATGCACAAATCCATTTGACAAAGGAACAAGCCAAGCATAGGAATGTGAATATTTACAAGACCCATAACATACTGCAAATATGTAACAAAAATTGCCACTTATTTATTTTCCATTATGTACCTATGTTCGCTGTCAGATATATTTGACTAACATGGCACTAAAAAATGATTTTTTTTTGTGATTGCATGTGCTCTTTGACTTTACTCATTGAATATACAACATGACTGTCTCATTACCTTGCAAAACTTCTAACTTTTGATATCAAAATCAATTGATGAACACCCTTTGACACCAAAATCATTATGGAGAATTTCTAGTGCATGTTT
Source organism: Sequoia sempervirens (assembly GCA_007258455.2). Lineage (NCBI taxonomy): Eukaryota > Viridiplantae > Streptophyta > Pinopsida > Cupressales > Cupressaceae > Sequoia > Sequoia sempervirens. Next base: position 79,992,408 of record VDFB02373365.1, read on the forward strand.
TGAAAGATATGATACCATTATAGTACCAATGTACCAACACCTTTGTTCTTGCACTAATTACACTGTGACAACAAAATGAAGTCTACACACAAAAAAGACAACACATATCATTATGACCTTTGTACACCATGCTCTACACTCTGCAATTGTAACTTCTTGAAGTTCTAAAACCCTCTTTTTTTTAAACACCCATTACCATGTAAGAAGAGATAAAATGTATATGTATTTACCTTTCATTGATGTCTATCCTAGTGGTTATTTCTAATGCATTTATCACCGTATGAAAGTAGGAATTAAATGATATATACTGAAGGGGATTCTAGGAGATTATCATATTCTAAGAATCACTGACCTATCAAGATATAGAAATCCTAGTCTGTCACTGCTAGATGATCATTGTGAATACTTTCAACTCCTTGCAAGAGATAAAACACTGTTGTCAAAGATGAACACAAAACATTGTACAAAAAAATTCAAATTCATGAGGCACAAGAAAACCATTTCCATTCTTAACCATAATTCCATTCACCACATCAACTCCATAAGCATGAAGCATGATCAAATATCCTATTCAACTAAAATATTCAAGCATCCAATCACTTTTTCCTTTGTCCTATTCATTGTTTTGTCTCATTTTAACACAATATCGTTTGTCAAAGGTCTCTACTACTGTTATGTTGTTTCAAAGATATATTGTCCTCTATATCAGGACCATTCCACAAGACTGTCCTTGATGCAAAGAGTCTTTGAAATCTCCCATGACAAAAGAAAATAGATCACATCACAAATCTTGACATAGGATGCACAATGATAAACAAGATCATCATGATTAACTCCTTGGGGGAAAAGATAAGACAATGATTATCTCCCCCTGACTTTAAGCTAGTTCTTATGCATTGGATAATATCTTTTGATTAACATGCATTGATTTTGGTTTTTCACCACTTGAATCTTGTTTTCTTCTCCATACTTGTATAGGCTTTTTCTTCTCCTTAATCAAGGTATTATTTTGCTTTTGTTTGAACATGTAGTCCCTAGATGGCCTCAACAAACTTTCCTTACACCATTGTGCTTTGTGTCCAAATTCATTACACCTATAACATTTAATGTTGTTGTCTAGACCAAAGAGAGGATATTTTTTTCTAGGCATGTTGTATGAACCTCTCTTGAAATTCCTCACATGATTATGACTTCTATTCATCCAACAATTTCTTGTTCTACAATCTCTAGCTCTATGACCATAAACATGACAAGAATAGAAATAACCATGTAACTGAGAGTAGTAGTACCTTGTCAAATGGTGTTGTCTGATAGGTGAATGTCTTGAGAGCCTGTTTGTTCTTCCTCTTCCAACACTAGCAAATTTTTATTTTTCTTTCTTCTTGTCTTCATCAGGAGCAACAGAGTGAAAATTCAGGTCTATCTTCTTTTTAGGAGTAGTTCTTGCTTTAGAACATTGTCCTTCTTCATAACCTAGATCTATAGTGTCTTTGTAATCCTTTTTCTTACTCAATATTCCATTCAAGTAATCAATACGGGTGATCCCATAATAGTGGTTTACAATTTTTGGCCAAACTGGACACTGAAATTATTATTTTTAACTAAATATTCACATTCGGGCACCTATAGCGGCTAAAATGTGAGGAATTTTAAGATGGTGCAAACTAGAGTCTCATCAAATTTTGTCTGCAGATTCTAAAAATATTTTTTTCAAAATTTTTGGAATCAAATTGCACTTCTTTTTCCATCTCCCACAAAAATTGATTTTTTCAGAAAACAACATTTTTAAAAAGTGACGCACACCGTATAACGCATAACTTTTTTTTCGTGAAGGATAAAATTCTAATTCTTTCAAATTTAGATTTGTAACTCTGATATCTAGTGCTTCCACTTGGTTAGATAGTTTTTTATTGAATATTTTTTCCTTAATAAATTTTCAAAGTCAAACAAATTACAATTCAAACACAACACGATTGTATAATGCGTAACTTTTTTTGTATATGTCAAAATTTAATTTTTTTTTGTTGGATCAAGGACTTCAATATCTGGTGCACTCATATTTTTCAATTTTTTTTTGATAATCTTCTATTTTTACACATGTGAAGAACAAAGAAATTCATTTTCGATGAAAAACCTATGTTTAATAAAACTTAAAAAACAAATACATAACAAAACCAAAACGTATTAAAATTATATTCATTGGAAAGATTGTTTTGAGGAATACCATAATCATTTGAAATAAATTTTAAATGAATTCATTTGATCCCCCAAAATCTAAATCAAAAGTGATTTTTTAATAGGTGTAAAGGAGACGCATTTATAGGTATGGTTTAAAACTAGTGAGGTTCTATCTAAGGGGGTTTGATCTAAGGTGATTTGATCAAACCCTCTTCAATTGGAATCCTTAAAATGGAACTTTTTAAGGCTTAAATCATTATATTTTCTAAAAATATGTGATTTCAGCTAAAATTCGTTCCTCTACAGAATTGTAAACCACTATTATGACAGCACCCATACCCTTTTCAAACTAAAAAATATTGTGTAGTTTAGAAGATGTTTCTTCCAATTCCTTTCTCAAAGAGACTATGTCTAACTCAAGTTTCAAACATTCACTAGTTTTGACTTCAAGATTAGATTTTGTAAGATCAACTATCATTTTTACTTCTTCTATCTCTATTTTAAGATTAATAATAAGTTTGGTAGACTCTTCAAGATCTAAAGAAACTTTTGAAAGATCTTAAAGTACCTTATTCTTGAAGTCTTTTTCTTGTTCAAGCTGATCTTCTAATCTCCTATTTTCTTTTCTGAGATGCTTGACTGTATCAAGAGCACACAACAATTCACCTTCTATATCAACCTTACATTCTTGTTCATCATAGTCATCTTAATCCACAAAGAGGTCTCTTTCTTCACTTACAATGAAGTATTTTTTTTACCAAAACTCTCAACTGTAAGACCATTCTTTTTGACAAACTTTATATTAACATTCAGGGGAGATTCATGCAACAACTCATCACATGACATGGCTAGGGTTTTTTGTACAACCTTTTGCTTGACATATTTATTTTCTCTATTTATTTTACACTTTCCCATAGTACTCCACTATCAAGACATACCCAAGCTTGTTAGAATTATATATGAAACCTCACTCTGATACCACTTGTTGGAGTACAACGAACACTGAGAAGTGGGGTGAATAAGTCTTCATACAAAAATTTTCACTTTGTAAATTCCTTTTTCAAATTTGACTTAAGTAACAATATGAAGAAATAGAATAAACAATAGTATAACTAAAAAATACACAAGCATTCAACACAATGATATGTCCTGAGTAGAAATACTCTTGGAAAAAAAAACCACTCGAAAAAAATGCCTCACTGGCTTATTTGAACCTCACTAGTTACAAAGTGCCTCACTAGAAACAATGGCCTCACTGACCAAAGAACCTTACTAGTTACAAGAATGCTTCATTGGAAAAATGACCTCATTGACCAAAGAACCTCATTGGTTACAAGAATTCCTCACTAACATACACACATTTTCCTCATTGGCATACAAACATCTGCCTCACTAGCATGCACTCCATGGTCTTACTGATCAATCTCCAATGAAGGAAGAAACATAACTCTAGGGGGTTACCCTGTTACTATATAATCCATCAAATGACTCACTTAACTATATAATCCATCAAATGACTCACTTTTTCAATTTACATACATCACTTTTCAATGATAACACAAAAATACTCTAGAATCCCCTACAAAACATTTTAATATTCTTTGCAAACCACTTTAGCATTTTTTGCAAATTGAATCACAAAAACAACTATAACATTATGAGAGTATTACACTTACAACTCCTTTGTATATATTGAATATACCCTTCAAAATTTATTCTTTAAAGGGTGATCCTAAAATAGTGGTTTACAATTTTTGGCCAAACTAGACATTGAAATTATTATTTTTAACTAAATCTTCACTTTCGAGCATCTATAGTAGCTAAAACGTGAGGAAGTTGAAGATGATGCAAACTAGAGTTTTATGAAATTTTGTTTGTAGATTGTAAATATATTTTTTTCAAAACTTTTGGAATCATATTTCACTTCTTTTTCCATCTCCCTCAAAAACTAGTTTTTTTCATAAAACAACATTTTTAAAAAGTGACGCTCACCGTATAACACAACTTTTTTTCCATGATGGATAAAATTATAATTCTTTTGAATTTAGATTTGTAACTCTGATATCTAGTGCTTCCACTTGGTTAGATAGGTTTTATTGAATATTTTTTCTTTAATTAAGTTTCAAAGTCAAACCAATTACAATTAGACATAGCGCGACCATAAAACGCGTTACTTTTTTTGTATATATCAAAATTCAATTTGTATTTTTGGTTAGATCAAGGACTTCAATATCTGGTGCACCATATTTTTCAAAAAAAAAATTGATAATTTTCTATTTTTCCACATGTGCAGAACAAAGAGTTTGATTTTCGGTGAAAAACCTACTTTCACAAGAAATAAAAAATAAATATAATAATAAAATTAAATTTACTTAAAATTATACTTTTTGGGAAGCTTATAATAAGGACTACATACTTACAAAAAATAAATTTTAAATGAATTCATTTGATCCCCCAAAAGGTAAATCAAAAGTGGTTTTTTATCAACATTTTGATACGTCTAAAGGAGACTTTGTCATAGGCATGGTTTAAAACTAGCGGGGTTCTATCCAAGGGGGTTTGATCTAAGGTAGTTTGATCAAACCCTCTTCAATTGGAATGCTTTAAATGGAACTTTTTAAGGCTTAAATAATTATAAATTTTCTAAAAATATGTGATTTCAACAAAAAATAGAATCTCCCAAAAATTGTAAACCATCTTTGTGGGATCACCCTAACCACATCAGTTTTCTTCACCTAGATCTTCATCATCTACATGTGGGCATGTAGGTCTATCTCTTTAGAACATACACTCAATTCTTGTGCACACTGTATTTATTCATACTAAGTTCCACTACAATCTTACTCCTTATGCATATTGAAATTGTAGGTTACTTAAAGTTTGAACCTTAGTAAAATCAACAATCAATGTGAGAATATAGACATTATGTATATGACTATGTAGATTTCACTGATAGGAACTCATAATACAAATCAACCAAAACAAAAACATCTCATAGAACCTTTTATCAAATTTCCTGGTCTTCTAGTTCATTCCAAAACTAAATAAAGGAAGTTTGTGCCACCATCATCCAAATTCCCATCAATTTTGATTTACATGAATGGTTGTTGGATTTTAAAAACTTTCAAACCTGCACCATTGATCATCTAGTTTTCGTTATCTTATCTTTTAATCTCCGCCTTCCATTTTAACCTTGGTGCTCAAAAAAATAAGTGACTTGTCAGAGCCAGTTTCCCTAGGAAAGAGGTCAGTCAAGCTACGTAGGAAACTCCCTTAAGTGTTCACTTAAGTGGACATTGACCTCTTAGATCAGGTCAACATTCATTTAGACCAAAAAGCAACTTTTACAAAAGACTATTGAATTAGGTTTTAAACAATGCATACTTAGCATGTCGAAAGAACTTTAGGGTTTTAGATTATAATCCCTAATGCATAAAACCTCCTTCCATAGACTTATATCAAGAACTAAATGAGCATATTCTTCTACATGTCCTCTACATGTTCCTCCTTTGTATGTTCCTTTTTCAAATGCAATTCTTTGATCAAAGCAATGACATTTCATTGAGAGCATGTGACTAATTCATGTGACAAACTAAACTTGGGCTTCCAACCATCATAGAAAACCACTGACCTTTACTCCACTAGGGTTACAAGATTTCAACACCATTCTCCACACTGATATGGTTACAAGCTTTCAATGCCACTCAATAAAATAGGTGGGATATCAACTTATCAACATCATAGTAGGACAAACTCATCACAAACTCACATTGCATGAACATAGTATGAAGACATAATGAAGGTATCCTAAAAAGGACTGATATGGGAATGACCTTGATAGCAATGAGAGTATTGAAACCAACTCCTTATGAATTCCACTCAACACTAGACTGATGTGGGAATGACCTTGATAGGAATGGGAGTCTTGAAACCAACTCCTTATGAATTCCACTCAAACACTATAGTACCTCAACACCAAACCATCATTGCCACTATGATCCATAACACCCTAATCATTTACAACCACATATCACCTAAAAACAACATTAGATCACCTGAAAACCACAACATGATCAAATTATATGAAACTCCAATCAAACATTTCTAGTACAAACCATGAAAACCTTTTTGACATCATTGACAACAACTCAACACAATAATCATCTATCAAGATGTCTTTATGATGATGTGCATCATTGATTTACTCAGGATGCTCCTACATCACATGTGTAGGACTCTATGGACAAGTGTTAAGAAACTTTGGTGACTCCACATGAGGTGATACAAAAAATAGACATCTGCCAAGTTAGCTTAAGAGTAGTGTGAATAGGATTCTCCTAGATAGTATACAACCTAAATAGTTTGATAATGAATATTTTCACACTAACAACATGTAGCTCAAGATTGTAGCTCAATGGTAACTTTTAGTAGTGATGGGGATTAATTATTAGGATATGGATGATCTTCTATAGTGGTTTTTAATGTAATAGATGATCTAAAGGGTTCAATTTATATTATGTGTAATAAGTATTCATCATCATCTTTAGTTCTATCAATAGAGGATGCTTATATTCATACTTTTAAGTATGTTGAAAGATTGTTTCTCTAGAGGGCTCTTGGAGTCTTTGGTTAAGTTTTCAATTATGATTTATCAATTTAGATATGTAATCCTTGTTTTATGAGTTTTTGGATAGTTTTTTATTATATAAATATTTTAATATTATATTTGAGTAGTGATAATGAGGTAATCATTATGTCATGGTAACTTTCTATATCTTGTATTAACTTTATAATCGAATCCTTATAATTGTTTTTTTTAAATATAATTAATGAGAGATGAGATTATTTTTCTTGTGATATGACTAGTTGTAGACAAGTATTTTAAATTTGGGTGAGGTTACAAATATTTTGATCTTGGAGATTATGTGTTGATATGATCACCCTTTGATGAGGTTTAAATATAAAGATCAGGGATCCTTTACCTAGAGTTAGAAATGAGTTCAACATGGACCCATTGTGGAAATTATTCTTTCGGAAGTGATTGTAACTTGGTATATCTTGGATGATTAATCTCATTCCTCACTATTGGTTCTCTTGATGGTGAATTATTTGATAGGTATTTTCCACCTATTTTTTCTATGTGCTCTTTATTTACGTCTTCTCTTCCCATGTGTTTTAAGTATTGAGATATTGATGTTAGTTATAATAACATGCCTTGAGGAGTAGATACATGATTATGGTTTAAATTATCCTCTTATGTTTGGTCTTGAGCTATAATTTTAGTTTTTATTTCATTATGTTTTGAAGAGTATAGGAGATGGTTAATGACTTTGGGAATATTCCCTAGTTATGAAAATTATTTTTTGATCTTCATTTAGTTTCAGAGGCTCATACATTCATTTCTACTATAGTTTACATTAGATTAGATGGTTAGATGAATTTTTTTATTTGGGTTTTTAGAAGGAGATATTATCACAAATTAAGAATATGTTAGTGTTGATAGAAGGATATTGTTTGGTTTGCATTTTTTCTCTCTAGTTTTTTTGTATTCTAGAGGTTTGGATTACAATTTTTCTCTCTAGGGTTTGTTGTGTAGCCTATAGGTGTGGTTCCTTTTTTGTTGGATTTGAGATTAGTGTTGAGTTTATTATTTATAGTTAGTGTACTTCATTATTTTTTTTGAAAGTAAGGATGATCATATATTTTTAATATTTTGTCTCTATTTTGTGAAGAAAATGGTAGAGCTATAATGATTAAACTACAATTTTATATACCAATTGATATATTTTGTTCAACTATATGTGAGAGAGGTTTTATCTAGATCATCTATGCAAGTGTTACTAGTAGACCATTTTTTATATAAATAGGAATATATCTATATTAATAATAAATATAAAGTTGCATATTCACAAAAAAAGGGAAGGTGGTAAGAAGGCACACCCCGAGAGTCACATGGGTAGAGCCCAAAAAACCAAAAAACCATAATCACTTGGGCCTAGCCTAGAAATCCATTTACAAACATATAAAATAAAAAGGCCATCAAGTGACCAAAGGAGTGCCAGTAGAGCCATGAGGGTCGTTGTCATCCAGCCTTTTCCCCCATACATCAACAAGGTATAGAGTGATGTCAGGAGGAGGACCCTAGCCTTCATCAACTTATTTTTCCTTCTCTTTATCTTCCTCGTGCTAGGGTGAGATTGCAAGTGCCAAGTTTGCAAAGAATTTACGAGAGACTAGCCAACTAGAGCTGCTACTAGGAGTAGTATTAGAGAGCCACCCAAAACTACCACCACTACTCCTCGCAACTCTTGCAGAGGGCCACCCTTGGCTAGCCCACAAAGGAGGAGAATGAGATTGTCAAGGAGGGTGGGAATGCTGAAGAGGAGGCTAAGAGCAGGGGAGAGTAGAGCCACTATGTTGTTAGCCCCGAGAGGGCAACCAACCACAAGAAAGGGTGGATGAAGTGAGTGCCCAAGCCACAATACATGGGGCATTGCCCCAATGATCTAGAGGTACCTGAAGGTGAGCAACCTAAAGTGCAACTTTGTTTGCTTTAACTTGTATCTACAGAAGCACGTTAGAGTAAATAATAGCTTTAGAATACAAAGAAACATTTTTATCCATTTGAGTGTGAGAAAATATGTAGGCATTTCTATCTTTCTAGATATTCAAGAGGATTTCCACCCTGAAAGTGTGCCAAAGCTAGATATACTTAGTAGGAAGTTTGGACGAATCTCCCAGTAGAACCATATTCCAAGAGAAGGGCTTTGGTCTGAAAGGTTGAAAGAAGTCATGAATCTAATTCCAATACTGTTGAGCTCTGGTGCAAAACTAGAATAGATGCTTAAAAAACTCATCTCACCCATAAAAAGGGCACTGAGGGTCCTGGACCCCCAAGTGAACAAGCCAAGCCCCCATAGGCAAGCCTTGGAAAAGAATACACCAAGCAAAATGGGAAAGTTTTGGCTCAACACTTGCAGACCGAGTGGCATAGAATATTTTTCACCAGATATGAGTGCAATATTGAAGAAGCCACCTCTAGTTCAGACTTTCAATCTTATGAAAATGTAGTGAAAGCCACATATATCCAATCCTAGGCTTGTAATTCCTAAAAGGGGTGTCTAGGTACCACTTTCAATCCTTCCACCAGGGCTTGGATCTACGAATTCCCACTTTATGTAGCCAGGAATAGCATTCACTAGACCATCATAAGTATCACGGTCCTAGTTATGTAGACTATAACAAGCAAAAAAATATTCTCATGGCATAATACACATTATGGGTTTGTGGAACACATTCTACAAAGTTTGAATGCCTTTCTTGTGGAACCTTAGCACATTAAGCCAAGGTGATTTGGTCAACGACTGACCATTACTAGAAAAAAGAGGTGACCACCAAATTTTATGTTGGTTGAGCGAAAGCTCATCCCGGAAGCTAGAGCCAACCCATTACAACCAAGGCTTCACTGCTTCTTAGGCTCTCCAAATGCTCTTAGCCATGAAAGTTCCCACAATTTGGACTAGTTCCTTCATAACTAGAATGGTTTGAAAGCCAATCCCCTTCTAGGTGGGTCTATGAATAGGGAAGTCAGATTAGATGCAATGCTTGAGGAGAATTTTTCATGCTTCATCTCCAGCCAGGGCTCTAATAATCCATTTCACACATAAGGAAGTCCCTTTTATTTGAGTGGAGAGTAGCCCAAGACCTCCAGAGTCTCTAGGTAAGCAACAAAACTCTTAGGAAATGTGGTGAAACCCTCTATGAGACTCCGCAAAGGCCCAAATAAATTCTTGAAGAAGCTTTTCAAGCTTGGCATAGGTAACCTTAGAAGGATCCCAACAAGAGGAGTAATAAACATGCATAGCAACCAAAATCTGATAACAAACTTGAAATTTTTTTGGTAAGGAAAGAGGCTTGGTAATCTAATAGGCCAGCTTTTTCTCAATCATGGAGAGCACAACTTGCCACAACTCAGCTAGACAAGCCTGGAAGATGAAGGGAATGCCTAGAAACCAAAATATTTCCCCTGGCCCAATCCATTTCCAACCGTACTGCTGAAACCAGTGAGGAGTGGGTAGAATAGACTACCTATAACATAGAGTTTTATGCCATTGAATGGTGTAACTAGATGCAAGACAAAAAATATGAAGGCATTCAAGAGTCACCTTAATATTATTCTCTTCCTCCAAAAGGGTGAGGAAAAAGTCATCATCAAAATAGCCATTAAAAAGTTGAGCCTGGGAGTTAGGCAGGGCAATGGCTCTAACACATTGTTGAGAAACTCATTGGCCAGCAAATAACCAAATCCTTCAGTAGCAAGCACATAAAGAGAAGGAGCAAGTAGACATCCTTTCTGACTAGAGCGAAAAACACCAAAAGAAAAAGATTGGAAGCCATTAATGGTAATATGAGTAGAGGCATCCAAGAAAAGAATTTGGATGGCCTGAATGAAGTAAGGCCCAAACCCTAAGGATTTCAGCATTAAAAGAATGAAAGGCCACTCAATGCGGTCATAGGATTTGGAAAAATAAATTTTGAGAAAAATGGCTTTATGGCCTGAATGCTTGGCCCACTCCATATCTTCCCACATGACAATAATGTTGTCTAGAATAAATCTATATTTAATGAAACCAGTTTGCTTCGTGAACAAAATCTAAGGAAAGGATGGAAAATCTTTAGAGCTAAAGCTTTAGCAATGATTTTGTATGAGACGTTGAGGAGAGTGATAGGTTGCCTGTTGTAGATGTCCTTGGGATCTCCAAGATTAGGTATGAATTTAATTTTTCCTTTATTAATTATATTACCTAGAGTTTTGGAATGAAAAGCCTCAAGAGAGACTTTGTGTAAATATTTCCCAACACAATCCCAAAGGGCCTTGTAAAATTCACAAGGGAACCCATCAACACCCGGTGCCTTGTCATCTTCCATGGTATGAACGACTTCCTTCAAGTCTTCAACAATGAGCAACTACTCACAAAAAGCTTTCTGGGCTAAAGATAGCCTATTTGGAACAACAATAAGGCAATATTGAAGGGCTTGCTGACGCTCCAACGTGTAATCCTGGGTAGTGAAAACTTGTTCATAATTCCTAATAAAGGCCTAGCGAATATCAGGTAGCTCAGAAAGCACCTAGATTCCATCTTTGATTTTTTATTCCTAGGGAAGAGTTCCTGGCATGCAGGGCCAAAAAAAACTCCTTTGAGGCATGGTCACTAATTTTTAACCAGTGTAATTTGGCTTTAATTTGTGCACCTCTAGCAACATAATTATTTGCAACTTGTTTTTTGTGCCTTAACTCTGCCACCCTAACATACAGTGATGGGGAGAAAGGGTTGGTCGTTAGAGCCTTGGTAGCTAAGTGCAGGTCAATAGTGGTAGCCTCATAAGACTGCCAACGAAAAAGGCAAACTGGTGCCCATAAATGTAGAGAAACCTAGTCATCCGAGTGATATCATCATTCCACCAATTAATCTAGTCTTTATTATGTGGTTTCCAACACTCCAAATTCCAAACCCTATGAATGTGGGCTGACGTGAGATAATGTGAAAGAAAAGACATGTTCAAAAAGAACTGTCTTACAGGACCAATGTTGTCTTGTCTCCCATTCAATGCAAAAAGAAATGGGGAAATGATCTGACAAAGTCACATCAAATATTGGCTTAACTAGGAGTGAAGAGTTATCAAAAGAGAAGAAAGATTGAGCCAAGATCATGGCATGATCAAGGTGCTTAAATATCCTGTCAGAGCTAGCTCGGTAATTACACCAAGTGTGCTAGAAGGAATGAGAATGGTGGTGACCAATATTGAGATCAAAGAGCTCCAATTTATTACGCATGTAAAACCATGTCTCTTGTTCGCCAGTTGTCCATCTGAATGGAAAAGTGCCATCTTTATCATAAGCCATCTCAACCATATTGAAATCCCCATACAATAACCAAGTAGCAACTAGAAATGAATAAACAATACAATGACATAGCACAGAGCATTCCACGACATCATTAGAGGCATAAAAATTAATAATCTGAAAGGAATGTTTATCAATGTTGATAAGGATTCAGGCGAGCCGATGTGTGGGGTCAAACCCATCATCAACCACACAAGAATGCCACCATGGGGATAAAAGGGTGACAGTTCCACCACACTCAACTTCATAATCGGTACAAAACATTTGACTGGCTAGCCAAATTAGAGCGACAAGCTAACACAAGCAAAAAACCAGTAATTTTAACTTCTTGGAGATAAAGCACTTCAATACCAAAATATTTCTGCAAAGTATCCCTAACAGAATACTTTTTAGAGAGGTATGTTAGACCTCAAGCATTCCATGAGAGGAAATTCATGAATGAAACTCCTCCATATCATCATAGTCTGGCTCCTCTTCATTTAGAGTAGAGAAGCGATTTCGCAAAAACTCTGGCAGAATTGACCCAATTTAAATATTCAAAAAAGAAACTCTATGTTTCTCCTACACAAATTCACCTTCTTCTAATGGTAGAGAAGGACTGTGAGATCACCTTTGAGCTCCTAACATGGGAGGAGAAGCATTCGGTTATGCTATCATAACGACAACAGGTTGAGGCGTAGCCTTCGGTCTAGGCCACATTGGAATATTATCATCCCTGACTGAAGCCTCTTTCCCCTTCACCAAAGGGTTTGAAAAAAAAAATCTAGCTCAGGGACTTTGGAAGTCATCCTAGAGCCACTAGACTTATTTTTACAGTTCATGACGATGGTCCATTTGTCATCAAGTTTGGAAATAGAATTATCCACCTAACGAGAATTTTCAAACTCCCGTGGTGAAGGAGTATGAGGCACTACCAAAGGGTAGTCCTTGATCTTGTGGTCTACGGAATGACATCTATAACACATGTTAGGTAGATTAAAATAAGTGACCTTCTAGGTATGCTAGAGAGCTCCAATTTGAATGTCAATGGAGTCCTTCAAATCTTGTGAAAGGTCCACTTCGGCACAAACACATTTTGGGGGTCGAGCCTAGAAAAACCTATCTAGCTCAATACAAATGACCTTCCCTAGAGAGAACACAATATGACTCAGAAAAGGCACACAAGGCAAAGGAAAACCTATAAACTCAATCCAAACCAAGACACGTGACTTGGTGTCATCCGAGACAGTAAAGTCCTGAGTCCATAACTAGAAAACCAATAGAGAAGACCTAACATACTAGGGACCATGGTTCAAGATTTCCTGAGCATGACTAACCTCTACAAAGTGGAATAGAAGAAATACTTGGTTAAATTTTGGAACATATCAAGGTGGACCCCATGAGGGACCCAAGCCTTGTTGACCCATTCTTTAAGCACACTTTTGGGGGGAGTCCTCCCAAGAAAATACCCAACAAGGGTATGTTGGTCAAGCCATTGACAAGCATAATCAAAATCAGGAAAAGGTAAAACCACATCAATTGGGGAGTTAAAAGACTTTGCTCGTGAAACACTTTTAGAACAAATTTTTGGGGTTTTTTGTTTGGAGGAGGAGCCATTGAGTAGAGTTGTCAAACCACCAACACCAGCATGAAATACTGGGTTAGAGCGGTTGAAGGAGTATTAAAACAAAAAACCCACACTAAATGCAGTCGTACACACATGAAAAGAGAAAAATCTTGTGCAAAGAGTGTGGTATGACGTAAGAGGGGCTAAAAGTAAACGCAAACACAAGAAAACCCTAGCAGAGCTCATACACCCAGAAAGATATTTTTTCACTAGTAGAATTTTTGATGCATCAAGGTTGTTTTTAAACTTGAGATTACCTATACATTGGGATTCCTAGGGAAGTACATGTTTCATTTGAGAAATATCTTGATAAATATAGATAGTGACAAATGACACAATCTTGTACAATGTTGGATGCATTTAGCTAGCTATTATATATTCCTATTTGTACATATTCATTATGTATTGTAATATTTTATTTTTATGTGCACATATCCACAAACATTTAATGCATCAATCAAATTATCACTTTTTTTAGCACACTTATAAGCATGTATTTATTATGCACTTTGATCTTTCTCCTTGGTGCATCTAAGATGGCTTCATGGTTATAAATATGTGTATGCGAGTTAAAAATAATGTCATCTTAAACAAAATTTAGGGATTCAAATTTGGCCCCTAGATCTCATTTTCCTTTCTCATCCAAACCCAACAAAACATAAACTTGTTTAGTTTAATATCATGTGCTATTATTTATAGATATTTATTGATTTTTAAATTTACAATCACAAATTCTTAATGGGTATGCACACTACTATTTTTTAATGGAATAGAGGCTAAGTAAAACTGGATCTATTCATTTGATAGGTAGATCACACTTTCTAAAGTAGAATTTCAAAATAGTTGAAGGCTTCATCAAATTGGCATGATTCTTAGTATTAAAAAAATATTTTATTTAGGCATTTATTTTGTTGTTCTAATATTATTATGAAAAAAAGATAAGCTTGCTTAGGTAGGATTCAATTTGAATGGGTTTTTTCTCCTACATATATATACATCTTCAAACCTATAGCTTGATGGTCACTTATACAACCACACTATTAAAAAACATCCTAAAAAATAAAAATCTATTCTAAATAGAAAATAATTTAAATTTTACTTTAAATTTACTTTATGAAAATTTAAAATATACAAGAATAAATATCTTAAATACATCTAGATACAAAAACAAACCATAAAAAATTCCTTTTTATTCTATTTAACAAAAGAACTCCAAACTTATCTCTAAATTTCCTTTAATTAGATGTATTTAATATTTAACTTAGTTTTAATATATTTTATTCAAGTTTAAACTAAATAGCTATAAATATATATAAATGTATTTCTAAATATAATGTTAAGAAAATCTTAAAAATAAAATATTATCACCCTACAACAAATATTTGTTTTCTTATAAATGTTTGTGATTCTATTACCCAATTTATTTTTAAAAAATATCATATTTAATAAATTTTGTACCACTACAACAATTTTGTTACAAAATAAATTTAACTATATAATACTCAATTTAGGGCCAAAGTAATGTATATGCATTATCACTGGAATACCAAGCATAAAATAGCAGAGGAGAGAAAGTTGTGATTGTTATAGTAGTCCTGGTGTTAGTAATGAATGGCCCTCACACTTTGTTCACCTATGGAGGAGATATTTTAAACTTGGAAATAAAATATTTTGCTAAGTCAAAACATAAATGAAATTGATTAAATTTTCTATTTTGGAGGCTAGAAAATAACTCATGGAGGAAATTTATAGAATAGAGAATAAGGCAAAAAGTGGAACCTAGGGCTAGAAAATGAAGGTCACTATTTAGAATGGTATTATATCACATAAACATATGCATGGCATGTTGTCATCCATATGATGTAAAATACTAAAACACTTTCAAAAAGCACACTAGTTCAATCCAAAATTTGACCTATTCTACACAACCAAAGATGGGAATGTACTAGCAATATACCAAGTGATAAAAATATAAAAAAATTAAAATATCACGATTTATATTTTTTAAAGAAAAAATAGAAATGAAAAACCAATAAAAAACATTTACAAACCTCCTTGAGTGTTCTCAAAATACCTATAAATATAAAAGAAAAATAAAATAGTTTAGGTTAGTTTGAGAGCATTCTTTAAGGTTAACTGCTTATGTTGGTCTCTTGACCTCCACTAATAATCAATATATTAAAAAAAATAAAATAGTGTGTGCTCTTATCCTAAGTGTGTCTCAAAATAAAAGAGAAGTGAAAAAATAAATAAATCTATAAGTATCAACCTCGGTCTTTGAGGAACACTATACCATAGTGTATGTATTTGAAAAATAGGTTGTCATCTACACCAAAAGAGATTTTTATCAAGAGACAATGGGAGTTACATTATCAAATTTATAGCAATATCATTCAAACAAAACAAGAATAATATTACCAAACAATGTCAATCTCATTGAATTATTTAATTGATGTAAAGCCTAAGCAATCTTGTAAGAGATTTAACACTTATTTAGAATGAGAGTGTGTAGTAGAATGGATTCCTTTAGTCTTGTAATGGAGTTTCAATAGAGTCTATCCAAGCAAGAGTATGAGATCCAAGAGAGCTAGACAATTACTCTTTCCCAAAAAAGAATGAGAGTATTGTTGGTCTAGATTCACATATGAGGAGCATTCAATTACTAGGAAAGCCTTATGGGAAGTCCACAAACACATTTTTTAATGAAAAAATAATGATTCAAACTTGAAAAATTCTAGGATGTTAGTGCACCATGTAGAATTATATGTTTTGTTCTCATGTCTTAGGAAGAATTGAATACTTGAAAAATTCTAGGATGTTAGTGCACCATGTAGAATTATATGTGTTGTGCTCATGTCTTAGGAAGAATTGAATATTTGGCACATGTTCCTAGAATAGAAAGAATAATAAATTACTCCAAAATCTTGATAAAAGGAAGATATGCCAAGGTTTGGGCTCCAATGGGCCTAAAATATATTGTGAGAGTAGACACTAAAGTAGGTCCAAAATACAACATTTAATATTGTGAGTGTACATAATTTTTTACATAATATTTTTCTCCACCTTTAGTACAATGATGATATTAAGTGATAAGCTATGATAAATCATAAAAGTAAAATGGTAAAACTAAATGTAAAAAGAATACGATAGATAATGCATAAATTATTAGGTAGAAGGATGATGTCTATATTGAGAATGTATAAAACTATAATGATAGTATATGCAATAAAAGTTTGAAAACACAAAAATAAGAATTGAAAGAAAAACTTAAAATCTTATTTGTAAATTTGTAACAATGATAAGAATAAAATGAATAATAAATAATAGTAAGATAATTAATGATGATAATTAAATAATTAATAATAGGATGATAATAATTGTGGATAATTAATAATTCTCAGAGGAATTAATGTTGTGTCCAAATTAGATTTTGTAATCATACAAAATCACTATGTTAGAAAAAACATTTAATCCTCCAAAATCATAAATGTGTTAATGAACCATAGATTTTTTGGGTAAGGCTTGTAGGCTACTCTTACACTCTTAGGATGTTTCACCTAAAAGGAGAGAGATAAACCCCACTCAAAATTCTAGGTGGTTCACTCAAATTATGAAATGTATGTTGCAATTAAGACTAAATGGAATGATCTAAGTGCAACTAAATGAACTTTTTAACTGATTATGAATGCAAAACCTAAGAATTATGCAATGTTGGAAAACATAATGTGATATGCAATCATAAACTAAAGTATGAACAAGTGCAAAACAAAAAAGAAGGATGAATCAAAGTGCACCTGGAGGTTTCATAAAGATTCTAGAATATTTTGAATGCTGGCAGAGATCACTGAAAATCACCAGTGGGACTCATTCGCCACTGATGGCGAATCAGCCTTAATTCTGATGAAAACTTCTAAGAACAGATTTTTGAGTGTTGGGATATGGAATCTGACAAAATATAGATTTCTAGCCTTAACGTGGACTCATTCTCCACTGATGGTGAATAAGTCCTCTCCCAAAATTCTGATAAATCAAGAACCAATTCTGTAGCACCAAATCTGAGGTTGTCTACTTATCGGGTTGACAAAGTCAAATCTAGAGGAAACAGACAGAATGTCTTCTTCAAGCTTGAAATAGGTTTTAGTTGACTTGAAGTACTTTTTCAACACCTAAATACGTGTCAAATTTGTATAAAAAATTCTGCAAATACACATGAAAAATGGGAAAAATGGTTTACAGTTAGGTTATAGGGATTTTCCTTGGTTAAATCCCACTTTGGTAATCAAACCCTTAATAAAATAATGAAATGGAAGAGAATGATAAACAAATAACATGCAAATTCTATTAACTTACCTAACCCTTATTGAATAAAATCTGAAGATATGTCAATGGTTGCTCCAAGATACCTGATTGATGCTTGATTGAATGATGCAAAGTGCTCAAATGTTGATTGAATGAGAAGATTGTTTGAATGAGTTAGGAGATGTAAAAAGAAGAGAAAGAAACATATTTATTCACTCCTATGCCTTAGTTACCCAATGACGCCTCATCACTAGCTGACATAAGGTGATTTTAAATAAAAACCCAAAAGAAATTTTGATATATTTTGAATTTGGAGCCAAGTGGGACTCATTCGCCACCCATGGTGAATGGGTCCCACCTTGGACTTAAAAGTGGGTGTCGGGAATTATCTTGCATTTAATGTTGTTTTTTGGGTTCACATTAAAAAATACACTTAATTCTAAGCCTTATAAAGGCATAAAGGGGTCAAACAAAGCATAAAAAAGGTGTAAATAGTGAAATTAAGCCTAGAAAAGAATGAAATTTTGTTACAATACTTTACAACACTTCAAAATAGGACTTGATAAGTGATGAAAAGGTGATTTTTAGGTGAATTGTAATGAATGGAGTCTAGAAAAGTGTAGAAATGTTTTTCAACACTTCACAACACCTTCACAAGATGATGCCATAATTTAAATTTTAAGGACCTAATGTGAATGTTTAAGCCACATTGCAACATTAAATCAAAGAAAAATGGACCAAGCCTCATGAAGAAAGGCCTAAAAGACCATGAGAATTTCAAGGGGCCATTTTTTTATGGTACATTTTGTCATGCCCACATTTTATACTCTAAATAACCTAACAATCCGCAATGATTTTACTAATTTTTCTAAGAATTTTTTTTTAGTTTAATTAAAAGGCAATGACAACACAATTCACTACTTATAGCTATTGTTAATGATCATGCTAGTTAGAAACAAAGATAGAAATGTTTTACTTTTTTTTAGCATTAGAGTCTACCTACTTTGGGTCGGCTTAACATACCTCTTACATTTCATCGTGTTGAAAACTCCTTGCTCCCAATACCTATACCTGCAAGGTCTACATGACTTGGCACAAACATAAGATCAAAGGTATTTGGATCATGCTTACTAAGAAAAGCTATATAAATCAATGGCAGTTTACAGTATGACAAGTCATATACAAGACTCAAAAGAATAATCCTAAGGGCCCGACCTAATTCCTTAGGGGCTGCTCGTCTCTAACAGCCTTGCCTATGTATATAATTCGCAGAGGAACCGCAGTTCAACCTTTGAGTTTTGGACCAACTCATTTTGTTGACCAACAATAACAAAATAACACTAAAGTATGTTGAGCTCAATTCTTAACTCAAATGCATCACATGACCCATACAAAACACATACTAGAGGAGTGGGTATGCAACCCTTTCTAGGGTCCATTACCCCAGATAGTTTTCATAGTCGGCTTCCACCCACTTTGGTTAAGTCGTGGATATACTAGTGCAATAAAGAGTATAGAAATAGTTACTCATGTTTACACAACAATATCTCAAGGCATAGGAATAAGCTAGGGGATACATATATTAAGCATTCACATGATAGAAAAACAAAAACCACTCATTCGTATGTTGAAAAATTATACCAAACCATCTGCAAATCCACAACCATCTACCACATCACAATCATTAACAAGGTGTCCAAATATACTTAAACTATTATGTTAAAAGAGAATGTACAATTGGTTCTTTATGTAATATCACAAGGCTTCACATAATACAATCCCTTTTAAAGGTTTAGCTATAGTTGAATAACACAATCATTTTGTTATAACGTCCAAACTCACACAATTGCATGAAAATAAATGAATACGATCTTAAGTATGAACCTAATAGCCCCTAATATAATAATTTTTTTAACAAATTAAGTAATTATGATCCCAATAATGATAAATGATAGCATTCTACTTTAAATCATAGGGAAAGATATATATAAAGATTTGATCCTCAATTGATTAGGAATTCTATCATACTTCAAGTAATACTTAAATAAACTAATGCCTAAAACTTAATAACTCAATGATATAAAATCATGTACTAGACTAACTTACTTATCTATGAAAATATATTCAAGGATCCTTCGAGGTGATAACAACAATGTGTTAATGATACTAGCAATATTTGTAAATGATAATCATGTACTAGACTAACTTACTTATCTATGAAAATATATTCAAGGATCCTTCGAGGTGATAACAACAATGTGTTAATGATACTAACAATATTTGTAAATGATAATCAACCAGCAATCAATTGACCCATGAAGTTGAAACTAAAACTCTAAAAATGCAAGGTAATGATACTTACAACATTACTGCAATAGAACAAGGTAATAAGAGAAATTACATTATATAGTCCAATTTTAATAACTCAAAATTAGAAGAAATCATTTGTATCATATAATAACTCTCACAACAATTGACAATAATTCAAAACACGTAAGCACTCTACAACTTTCAATTTGCTGATTGTAGCAAAATGGGTAGTGGAAAAACAGTGATAAATCTCACAATACAAAACCAAATTTTAAACTTAAATATGATATGTAAAGGGGGAAAGAATGAGAAACAAAACCAAAAAATAATTTTGCATAAAATTCAACTAACCAAAAGAAATTTGGTCTATAATTAAAACTCGCAAGATTTACATAACATGCTGATTTTCAGCAAAACAAAGCTGAATTAAAACACACATAACTCTCACTCTGCTTGACCAAATTTAAAAGTTTAATATATTTTGGAAAGGGGAAAGATCAAAGAATAAAACCCATAAATAAGTTAGCATGAGTCTCAAATGTGTATGAGCAGCGTTTGTGCAACTTAATCCACTAATTTTAGGAGATTTAACAATTTCATAATTTTCTAACACATTAGACTAAATACCAATTTTAATTTCTATAAATGCACAAATTGTTTAAATGATCCATCATCCATAAAATGGCTTGTTAAATGTAATAAGCATCATGCTATAAAAGTAATTCAATTATATAATACTTCCTTAGAATTAAATTGTAAAGAGTGAAAATAATGCTCACAAATTCAAAGTCAAGCATATAGCAATTACTTAATGAAGGGAGAACCCAAAGAAATTAGTTCCAAACAAGAAAGTAATTTTGATGGTATCATCAAACATTTCATGGTTCAAAATTTAAATTCTAAGAGTGAAAATAAAGTTGAACTTTAAAGCAGAGAGCATTCTTTTAAATGCTTCCAATTGTGAACTACAAACTAAGATCATTACTATCATGCAAAGTTTTGGTAATGTCAGTGTGCATGGGATTAAATTGAACTACTTATTCTTACAAGGAAATCACAGTAAAGATAATTTAACTTAACTATTTTGTAGCTATACTATATATATATACTTAAACAGAAGTAAATAGTGTAAATATATATATATGTGAGGGGAACATAGATTATAAAATTAAATCAAACAATCAACTCACTTAATCAGAACTTCTCTAAATATACATTATTTCATAATTATAAACAAATGAATCTAATTTACTATATTACACAGGCGAAGATTTTGTTTGTCTATTCATAAAAATAATCTCAAGACAAGGAAAATAAACTACATAATAAATTTAAACTACCAAATGAACAGAAAATTCATTTTCACGGTTTGAAATATCACTGTATGACGAACAAAAAAGGGTTTGACACTAAGTTCTTCCTTTCAAAATGTCATACATGAAAGCAGTCACAAATAAACCCACCGAATCAAAACCTTCTTTTAGGAAATAGCAATAGAATTATTTTTGAATGAAGTAAAAACACAACAAAAAAGAAAATAGGTCCAGCCATGCACAGATAGATAGATAGATATATATATATATAAAGAGTTGAAAACATGACAAGCGTGTAATGCCTAAAACAGTTTGAAAGACATTTAAACTGTTAATTATACTAAAGTTTTCCACATAAACACCCCATTTACAAGCAACAAACAAAGGCAAACAAATGTATGAAAAAAAATGAGAATGTAAACTATTATTGTAAACAAATTAATAAGAGGATGTAAACTATTATTGTGTTTATGCTGCTGAATGTCAATAATTCATGATCTGAAAAGAAATGAGAATGTTTTAAAATGTGTGGTAAGGAGCATGAGCGTGATCTCAATAGCTTCAAAACTAAAATGTTTGATTTCCAGGTCATCTACAGGTTGCTTTCAGGCAGAATTTTCCATTGTCTTGTGGGGAAGGATGAAACTTTGAGTCCCAGAAAAGGAAAGCTAAAAACAAATGAAATTTTTTTATTTTCAAGTTTCCAAGAATCCACTTTAAACTACTATATACTTATGAAAGCAGTAACAATATTAGCAGTCTATAGGAAAAAAAGTATTGTTACGAATTCTTTAAATATTCAGAAGTGAAAAAAAAAAAATGGTGCTGCTTGCTTGGAATTCTTTCTCTACTCTTAGGTGTTTCAATTTTTTTGACTTTACTTTCCCCACCTCATAAGCTATTTATACAAGGAGGAAATAAGCTATTATTTTACCAAGCGAAGTTTAAAAATAAGAGCATTTAATCATCACAAAGTTTAACCCCACAGATTTCTCTCTCAATATTGACTTGCAGAAAATTAATGTCAAGAGAGTTATATAGCTACCTACCTACAGTAATTCAACTGTCGGCTGTTATACTAACTCCTCAATGAGCGATCCAAGTGCAGTAAAGTGAAATGTTCGAAAGAATCAGAAATGACAAAATATAAATCTAAACAACACATTTTGAGTGCATTACTTTAAACAAAGTGGACTGTGTTATCTCTTTTTTTTTAAGAAATTTAGAAAGTAATTCATACCTGAGGAATCATCAATGGAGTCATGCCACCACACTACATTCCAGTCATTCTATCCCATAGAACTTATCCTTCTCCTTCGTATACGAAGAGAGAGAGGCAACAGGAAGAGGTTCCATTGCCGCTGCAAGTATGAAAATGTGTTTGACAAGTCTCGTTTACTGTTTGGCAAATACCTGCAAAAGATGTGGTCTCCGGGAATGCCCTTCCCCTCCCCCAGAAAAAGAAATAAAACTACTTTTTTTGAAAAGGGCTTTCTTTTTCTTTTCTTCTTTTTCTCTCTTTTTTTTCTATACTGCAGGAATTGGGTAGCATGACCTCTATAAACTGCAGTGCGCCTGGTAAACTTTTTAACGTGACCAGGTGCACAACTTTTTCCAGCAGCCTCCTTGCCTGGTAGACGCATATGCAAAATGTGGAAGCATAGAGATGGAAAGAGCATGCAATGGGTCTTCGAGATAAATTTGGCATTTCCTGTTTATTTTTGTTTTTACCATTGGTATCAAACCAAATAGAGATCATCTTTCATCGTAGTAAATCACATCAAACATTAATTAAAAAAATAATATATATTTAAAAGTAATTACATGTTTTTAATGTGATCTGCATACATATTAAAAGAATATAAATACACAAATAAATAAGTGTATGTTGTTCATAAAACATCATAACCATGGGGTCGTTTATGCAAAACAACTAATATGTGAATCTATTATAATATTTTATTTCTTAACATAATATATAGTATTATAATTAAATGGTGTTAAATAAACAATGTAAAATATCTTCAAACATTTTTTTATTTTATTTTTAATCAAAATAAGATAGTTGAGGATATGTCAACTATATTCATGAATATTATTTGCGTTAAAATAACACATCCAAAAAGTTATCACATAACCACAAAACTATATATAATGTATTAATCTATTTTACCGATAACCACAAAACTATATATAATGTATTAGTCTATTTTAGTATTTTAATTTTCATAGTATCTATATGAAAGATTAAATTGCATTAAGCAATAGAAAATTTATTAATCTACCTTAATATTTTAACTTTCATATTAGATCTTTGTTTTTATTTATTGATATAATGTTAAAGTAACAATTTTGATTTATTGTAGGTTTTTATTCTCCCAAATGAAACCAACATTATTTAAATCACATGATAAGGACACTTCTTATTATATTTCCTATTTTAAAATATTGGAACTACATACATCCATTCTAAATACATCCTCCTTGTTAGACGAAGTTAAGTAATTATGAATAGGGCTTAATTTGCACATGAAGTTGTAATTCTAAATGAATCAACACAATTTACATAGAAAGATATTCTCAAAGAGACAATTTAATAAGACCAACAAATATTTACTATGATATTGTACTAAATGTTTAAGTGGGGTTAAACACTTCATCAAAGTGGTAACAACAATCTCATAATACCAACTAGAATTAATAAATGACAAGAGCAAAGACCACTCATTTTCTTTCTTTCTTATTTCTTTGTTAATTAAATTCGTTCGTTGCAAGATAAATCTCAAATCAAAGCTAACTTATTTACTACATATTAAATATTAATCCAGATAAAAGATTACTTCTTTACTTCTAATATTACAAAGTGATTTACCTTTTAATTTTTAAGACATTTAAGAAATTTCATGCACACAATGATTATTTACATTGAAGGCATTATTGTTTCTCATTAAAACTCACCGGGTTATTATAGTTAAATATAAAAGTAATAGTAATAATTTATATTAATATAATTATTAGTATTATTGTCCATATTCACCTATCATGACTTCATCACTACTATGATCATCAATATCACTTTTATTATTACTATGTTATTGTGCATTATTTATATTAACATTAATCCTTTGATATTAAAGTTAAATTATTATTGGTAATTTTATTTTATATCATTATTACATAAAGATGAATACCAATATTACATTGTTTATTATTACTAATATCCCTTTGTCAACATCTACAAAAGTTACATAAGTGTGATATTATACCAGTTCTCATGCATATGACACCATTTCGTATGTAGCTCTTCATGCATGATTAAGTAGTAATTGATATCATAGAAACCTCATAGATAACACATACACACTAATCATAACCAAATATCACATAAATGATCAATGCATCAATGCATGGCAAGCTTCAAGGTTACACAACTGAATATGGTAATCCTAACATTTTATTATATGACCTCCACTATAAAAATATGTTCAAGCATGTTGCAATGCTACAAAATAAAGATGGTGAGGCCTCACACATTTAGCCCCCACTTTAGTGAGAGGATGAACTTGCTTTAAACTCACACTAAAGTTGGCATGCATATCGAGAGAGAGAGAGAGAGAGAGAGAGAGAGAGAGAATTCCTAATGCACTTATGTTTAGCAAGATTGAATGAAAATGATCAAGAGGGATGATCAAGCCCCTAGGATGAAGATCCCATTGCAAAATAAACATAAGAACAAAGGAACACATGTGAAAGAGAAGGAAAATTTGGATGAAGCTTCGATCATCTATACAACTAGTTGTGGATTAGATCTAAGCTATTTGTTTGAAAAAGAGAATGCATACTCACTTTGGGGCAACAAAACTCATGGTGTTCCACTGGGTGAGAAGACCCAAAAAGGTGAAGTACATATGCTAGTTGGTATGCACTCACAAACACATAGGTGACTATGGGGAAAGTCATGTTGCTGAGTGGGCTTCCTGCTCAACCATATCAAACTTATACATCCTAATAACTTTAACAAGGTGCCACAAGGGAAAATATCAATTTGTGCTTCATGAGACAAGCAAGGATTTGTATGCTTAGAACTCATGAACAAAGAGCAACGTACCACAAGAATGCAAGTTGTGTTATGCAAGGTGGTAAAAATGGAAAATGTAAAAGATGTTTGAAGGAGTCTTGTTAAGTTCATGCAACGTCTATCACTTAGGAACATTGTGTCTAATGTCTCCAAGAGAGGACCAATCAAAGAACAAAATATTCACAACTTAGGGGATGCAGTGCATCGCATCAGGCCATTAAGAGGAATGTAATATGCTAAGACAGATCACACTTATGAGGGAAATCATACCAATGTCATCCACAAAGTGACAAATATGTCGTATGAAGTGACAAGGTTGCACTAAGAACCAAGAATGCAAATAAAATTATGCTAATGTATGCTCTCCACTTTAAAGGAATTACTACACATCGTTCTATGAGAAATTACTTTAAAGTAAGCGAAGGAAAGAAAATACAAAAACAAAACAATACATGAGAGCCAACTCAGAAATCCCTATGTCAAGTCATATGTTTCTAAGTTAGGTTGCATCATGTAAGCGAAAAAGAAAATAAAAGAAAGGGAGTTTCCCCCGAGAAAGAAATACATCAAACACATAAGGGATCCATGGATTTGGGGTTAGTATGTTCATTGCTGTAATTTTTTTATGAAAGATCTTGGAACTTTCATCATTCCCCAAAGCACGTAGAACTGGAAGAATGACACAAAGAGAATGAAAACAAAAGGAAAATAAAGTCCGTTTTGGGTAAACATGGAAGATAAATTTCAATCTCAATGCTTTGCATCATCCCCAAAAGGAAAACACAAGTGAAAAGAAAATAAAAAGGCAAAAGAAAAGGAAAAAAAATTGGGTCAACATGAAGGAGACATTTCAATATCAATGCCTTGCATCATCTCCAAAAGGAAAAACATGAGAAATGAAAAGGAAAAGGAAAAAAAAGGACCGATTGGGTCAACATGCAAGAGACAAAGGGCATCTCAATGCTTTGCATCATCCCCAAAAGGAAAACACAAAACAAAAAGGAAAAAAGAAAAAGGACCTTTTGGGTCAACATGGAAGAGACATAGGGCATCTCGACGCTTTGCATCATCCACAAAAAGAAAACACGAAACAAAAAGGAAAAAGGTGAAAATAATGTATCGACATATAGAAGAATAGAGGTACAAATAGAAGAAGTGTGCAAAGAGAGAGAACATCAACCACACAATACGGGGGAAAACAATACACACATACAATAAAATCAAAGAAAAATGAAAATGTAAAAGGAGCTATTAATGCAAATGTAATTCAACCATTAATCGAGTTATTAGTTTCTCAATCTTAAGTAATATAAGTGGAAAAGGAATAACATAGTTAAGAGAGAAATACAAATGCATTACTAGGATGAGGCTAACAACTTCTTGCCCCCCACTAGATGTGAAGCAAGAATGAGACAAGAAAGGTAATGGGAGGAATCATTCAATAGTGAGAATGAAAAATTATACAACTATGGTATGATGAAAGGACTTTGTATTAAGGGATAATGGGAAAGCAGTCAGTATCAATGAAGTGATAGTTGGTCAATTTTTCATTCAATGTCTGACATTCCTCAGTCTGATGTCCAAGAACACAATGATATTTTCAATAAGGTATGTTAGAATCTTGAAGACGTATGACCAACATATTCATAGGTGATAAGAGTATAAGGCCTTTGTTTAAAATTAGTCGAAGTCTCCTTTCACATTCAGGTGGAGGATGAGTAGGAAACTTGAGATTTTTCAATTTGTAATGTCATTTTCATTTACTAGATTCTCCTCTTTTGAAAATGAAAGGAGGAAGAGGACCCATGGGGATCCTAGCATCCTTGTCATTAGAATCAATTAATGGTTGTTTGCGTCGAAGGAGAATGTTCAAATCAAGAGGAGATCAAAGATCACGGTACTATCATCTCGAAGTCTCCAATATTCACAAGGAAGCTTGTCAACATGAGGAGGATCTTGATATCCTAGTCCTGTTGCATTTTCTTCTGTTGGTTTTTGTTCTAGAAGTTGATGAATGTTATGCTTATTTGTTGTATCACACCTTTGTTTACTTAGGATAGTAAAGCCTTCTCCATATGTGTCTTCAAGTTCGATGGGAGTGTTTGTGACTTTGTGAGCATAAAATAGTTGAGGATGTGTTTTATGAGAGGAACTAGGTCCACTTGATGGAGGGATCTTAGGTCCTTCTGAAGTTTTAGGATGTAGGTATCAAAAGTGATCAAGAGGTGCAATAGTGGGAAGATTTGGTGGTTTCATTGATGGGTAAAAGGCTACATTGGCTTCAAGGTTATCAAGACATTCATTTAAGAACTTGTTCACACTATCATCATCTTCTCCAATGATGTCTACATCATGAGGAGGACAATAATAAGGAGTTGAAGGAGCATGTGGTAGCTCAAGGTCATTAGGATCACAACCAAAGGCACAATTGGACATGTCTACTAAGGATTTCAATGAATTCCAAAACTTATGAAAAGAAAATGTCATAATGACAATGAATGAAAGTAAACTAAAATGCAAGGAATAGCAGAAAATGGAGAATCTAGAAAGTAAAAAAAAAGCAACTACAAAAAACTGATATGCACGAAATACCCAAAAAATGCCTAAAAATGCAATATGAAATGTGTAGGTGGACTGATTCGCCCAAGGTGGCGAACGAGTCCAACTATGAGATTTTTTTGTGTTTTTCAAAAAATTAAAAGTGATTTTAGTGCTTTTCAAATGCAAATGAAAATGTTTAGTTTTTCAAAGATATGATATGCAAAAATGAAGTCTAAATGAGTATTTCAATAATGCAATTTTATAAACCCTAGGATGTAAAAACCTAATTGAATGTTGAAGCAAATGAATCCTAGGATGCAAGATGCAATTGAAATCAAAAATGTAAAATGATCAATATCCAGGTTCATCAAAATGAACCGTAGATTTTTGGGTAGGGCTTATAGGCTACTCTTACACTCTTAGGATCTGTTTTACCTAAAAGGAGAGAGATAAACCCTACTCAAAAGTCTAGGTGGTTCACTCAAATTATGAAATGTATGATGCAATTAAGACTAAATGGAATGATCTAAGTGTAACTAAATGAAATTTTTAACTAATTATGAATGCAAAACCCAAGAATTATGCAATGTTGGAAAACATAATGTGATATGCAAACATAAACTAAAGTATGAACAAATGCAAAACAAAAAAGAGGAAGGCTAAATCAAAGTGCACCTAGAGGTCTAATGAAGATTTTGGAATATTTTGAATGCTAACAGAGATCACTAAAAATCACCAGTGGGACTCATTCACCACCGATGGCGAATCAACCCTGATTCTGATGAAAAATTTTGAGAACAGATTTCTGAGTGTCGGGATACAGAATCTGACAAAATCTAGATTTCTAGCCTTAATGTGGGACTCAATCACCACTGATGGTGAATAAGTCCTCTCCAAAATTTTGATAAATCAGGAACCAATTATGTAGCACCAGATCTAAGGTCATTTTCTTATCGAGTTGACAAAGTCAAATCTGTAGGAAATAGAAAAAATGTCTTCTTCAAGCTTGAAATAGGTTATAGTTGACTTGAAACACCTTGTTAACTTCATGTCCACTTTTCAACACCTAAATGCTTGTCAAATCTACATAAACAAGTCTGCAAATACACGTGCAAAATGGGGAAAATGGTTTATGATTAGGTTAAATGGATTTTCCTTGGTAAAATCCCATTTTGGTAATCAAACCCTTAATAAAATAATGAAATGGAAGAGAATGATAAACAAATAACATGCAAATTCTATTAACTTACCTAACCATTATTGAAGAAAATTTGAAGATATGTCAATGGCTACTACAAGATACTTGATGGATGCTTGATTGAATGATGCAAAGTGCTCAAATGCTAATTGAATGAGAAGATTGCTTGAATGAGTTAGGAGATGTAAAAAGAGGAGAAAAACACATATTTATTCACTGGACTATGCCTTAGTAACCCAATGATACCTCATCATTGGCTGACATAAGGTGATTTTAAATAAAAACCCAAAAGAAAATTTGATATATTTTGAATTTGGAGCCAAGAGGGACTCATTCGCCACCCATGGTGAATGGGTCCCACCTTGGACTTAAAAGTGGGTGTCGGGAATTATCTTGCATTTAATGTTGTTTTTTCAGGTTCACATTTAAAAACGCACTTAATTTTAAGCCTTATAAGGGCATAAAGGGGTCAAATAAGGCATAAGAAAGGTGTACATAGTGAAATTAAGCCTAGAAAAGCGTGAAATCGTGTTACAATACTTTACAACACTTCAAAATAGGACTTGATAAGTGATGAAAAGGTGATTTTTAGGTGAATTGTAATGAATGGAGTCTAGAAAGGTGTAGAAATGTTTTACAACACTTCACAACACCTTCACAAGATGCCATAATTTAAATTTTAAGGACCTAATGTGAATGTTTAAGCCACATTGCAACATTAAATCAAAGCAAAATGGACCAAGCCTCGTGAAGAAAGGCCTAAAAGACCATGAAAATGTTAAGGGACCATTCTTCTACGATACAGTTAATTTTAAATCAAAGAGGTAAATATAAGAATAGTAATATAGAAAGATAAAATACAAAGATAAAATAAATTTGAAATAAAAAATGGTGAGTGTATTCCCCCTCATAATTTTATTTGAAATCTAGGAGGAAACAAAGTAAGGGTGATTCACCACTACAACTTTCAAGGGAAATTTTTCAAAAATTCTCTCTAAAGGGTTAATCCAAAAACTAACAACTCAAGAAATATCATATGATAGTGAACATGTAAGATCCATAATGTACATAGAGAAAATGATGCAAAAGTTTAAACTTGTATTATAAAGTTATGAAGGTTTCCATGATATAAGAACTATAATTTAAAAATAACTATATTTTTTTCAAACTTACCATTCATTTTCATTTATCAAATATAGAAATTTTGAGCATGTAGATCACTCTGAGAAGTAAAATTTCACACAAACATGACTTATTATGCCCTAGATTAAATAATATTAAAGAGTATGTGGAGTAAGCTCTGTATATGTGCAAGGTGAGTGAAAATTTTAAATTTTCATCAAATATTTTCATAATTCTCATGATTAATGAAACCCACATCATGTGCAAGAATCCTACACTAGTGCTAGCATCTAACTAACACCTTATCATTTAAAGGGTATGTCATCATACTTTACATGCATATTTGTCTGAGTATGTGTGAATGTCTAAGGAGTGCAAGTGTCACTTGGGAAACTAAGAAAATCATGTTTTTAGAAAGATAATCAAATTTTATATGATGAGTAATTGATAATAAGTTATGTTAGTGGTTTCAAAACTTTCCAACCATGTGAGAGAACATAAAAGGGGGTGTTCTTATATTATTGTAGATCTACCTTATAGCTCGATCCTAGTAGGAGAGTAATCTATTATCTAGGTGGGGATATGATTGGATTTCACCTTTTTTATATGTTGTTCCATAAATATATGCTCATGGAACTCATGAGGGATGGTTTTTGGATATCTTGATCTTACACCTCCCTATTATAGATATTATAGTGATACTTTAGGATGTGTAATAGATCCTAAGACAAAATAATGGAGGTCGCTAGGTATTAATCATCAAGTAGCAATAAGTGTCCTATGTTTGGTGGGGTATATGTAAGTGATCCAAGTAAGGAAGCTAAGGTAGTGGAACAACTTCCCACACTAACCTTGAGAGGAGAATAATGAAAAAAATTTACATATCTTTAATAGTTATGAAAACTTAAACAAAAGGGTATGTGCAGGATCATTATGGAAAAAACAGGCCCTTAAGTGGCAAAATTTTTAGAAAAATCAGATTTAAGCAACTTGACATAAAAATTTGAATAAGTTATCTATATTATTTCAAAAATATGTAAGAATAGAATCTATAGAAAATTGATTGTAGTTTCTAAACTAATAGGTTTTTTTTTTTCAATCTATTTGGTGAAAATTTGAAATTTCAATGAATAGTACTTAAATTTAAGGGAAAAAATAGGAAGTATGTGTCTATTTGACCACCCTAACCACAATAAACTGATAATTTTTCTAATAATATTTTAGATATAAGTAGAGGACTCATGTCTCGATATGATACATATTTTTTGTATTTTTTCTAAGAAAATAATTAACTATGATTTTTTTATTACAACTTTTAAAAAATATAAAACTCGTATGTCTGACCACCTTAACTTGGTCAAAACTTCATGAAATTCATTTTTTTAATCCTATAGTATGCGAAGCATAGAATGTGATGCATGTTTCAGATTCAAAAAATTTGGTACCATTTGAAAGATATAGATTTTTTCAATCAACCTATCAATCAGGAATTTAGTCATAATTCAAATAGAAAATGAATAATAATTATTTATTAAATTCAAAGTAAAGAATAATTTATATTGGTGGAAATCTAAGAATCTCCTTTAAAAACCCTTTTTGTTTCATCAATTTTGGGTAAAAAAAAGTCATCAGCCACATACCCTACACATACCCATCATATCGCCACTTTTTGGCCCATCATGATCTAGCACATACCCAAAAAAAAACACAAATATCATGCATACCATAACACAATTATTTACATGGGGAAAACCCTTTCGAGAGAAAAACCCCACTCCAAAATATTCCTAATATATTATTTAGAAATCACAAAGATTACAATATACTTGTAGAGAAAGATTCTCATAGGAGTATCACCAACCAGAGATCTAGAGGTAACACAACCGCTATTAGACTCTCAAAATGCATCACAATACACAACTATAATACAATACCAACATAAAATAGGGTTACCTTCTAGGGAAATTCAAGCTAACAA